>CAUYPK010022442.1:0-49328 GCA_963574355.1 Loris lydekkerianus
TTTTTAAACAGGGGGCCAGTTCACTGTCTCTCAGACTGTTGGAGGGTCAGACTATAGTTTAAAAAAAAAAAAAAAAAACTATGAACAAATTCCTATGCACATTGCACATATCTTATTTTGAAGTAAAAAAAAAAAAAAAAAAAGGAACAAATACAATATTAAAAATGAAGAACAAGTAAAGTTAAATCAACAAACTTACCAGTATTTCAATGAGAACTATGGGCCTGCTTTTGGCTAATGAGATGGTGAATGTCTGGTTCCATATTTGTCACTGCTAGTGGTAACAAGTGATGCAAGTATACATCAGTTAGTCTAGATGTGGTTGGAGATTTCAGAGGTTTCATTCTGGAAAAAGTCTGTTCACAGACATAAGTACTGCAAAGATGGTTGCCATTTTGAGTGCATGATTCCTGAGATTAGGATATGTCTCAGGGGGGAGAGATGCATAGAAATTAGGAAGGCTGCTTGACTTGAATGCATCTTTCAGAGAGTCACAATATCGTAGTTCAGCCAGTTCCATTTGATAAATCGTATTCACATTTTCAATGTCAATAGAAAATGGGTTACAGAAAAGCTGTATGTCCTGTTCATAAAGATGAAGCTCTTTAAATCTAAATTGGAACTCCTTTTGCAACTTTTTCAGCGAATCCACACATGTTTTGTTTGGGAATGCAACTAATGAATTTTCCGTTAACAGATTTTGAGTTGTGGGGAGGAGATGGCAGAAAGTTTCCTCCTTCACTTGTTTGACGAGGAGGCCTAATTTTACTTCAAATGCTTTCACATGTGATTGTATGTCACAGATGAGCTTTCCCTTTCCTTGAAGTTGCACATTGAAACTGTTGAGTAGCTCTGTTACAGCTGTCAGAAAGGCAAGGTGCCATTTCCATTCTGCATCATTGAGCTCTGGTACTTCTTTGTTTTTTGAAAGCAGAAAAGCTGTAATCTGTGGAAGTAAGTCAGAGAAATGTTTCAAAACTCACCCTTGACTCAGCCAATGGACTTCTGTGTGGTATGGAACATCTTCAAAGGCAACATTTAGCTCAGACAGAAATTCCTGAAATTGTCTGTGGTTTAGTGCATTACCTCTAATGAAGTTAACACAAGATACCACAGTTTTCATAACAGAAAAACTTCAGTGATTTACTACAGTGATTTACTACACAGCGCTTGTTGGTGGATGAGGCAGTGTATGGCTATTGGATGAGAATGGTTATTTTTGTCCATCTCTTGGTTAATGTGAGCAATTACTCCTTTCTTAGACCCCACCAGGCTAGGAGCACCATTAGTTGTCACACTGGCTAGTTTTGCCCAGTCCAGCTCCAAACTATTCACAGTTTGGCAAACCTTTTCATAGATATCCTCTCCTGTAGTGCAGGAGATGCTTTGCAGTGCAGCAAGCTCTTCTGTGACTTTGAAATAGTCATTCGTCCCACAAATAAAAATTAGAAGTTGTACAGAATCAGGAACATCATTACTTTCGTCGAGTGCCAGGGAAAAATAGGAAAGTTTTTTTGGAGAGTTTTGTAAATGCTGATGCAAGTTGTCTCCCATTTCTTCAATCCTTTGTGTAATTGAGGATCCTGAAAAACTCACTGCACTAAATAAATCAGCCTTCTCTGGACACATCTCTTTGGCAACAGAAAGAAGGCATTCTTTAACAAATTCTCCCTCCACGAATGGTCTGCCAGTGCATGCTATTAGCTTGGCAACTTGAAAACTTGCTCACAGTGATGAAGTATTTAGCTGTTTCTGCTTCACAAAAGTATTTTGCTGAGTTGTCAATATATATTTCAGTTTTAATATTTTATCTTTTCTCACTTCTCCATCCAACCAATCATATTTATCTTTATGTTGAGTTTGGTAGTGTCGACGCAAATTGTATTCTTTGAACACAGACACTATATTCTGGCATATCAAACACACAGCTCTTTCCTTATACTGCACGAAAAAGTAATCATAAGTCCACTGTTCTTTGAATATCCTACATTCCAAGTCAATTTTTCCTTCTCTTGATATCATTTTTTCCTAGGGATTCCAAATTGCTATTCGTAAAATACCAATATATATATACAGCACTCCAAAAACAATATACCAGCAATAACTTTGCCCACACAGAGACATATAGACTGCACTGCCCTTCAATGCAGTCTGATCAGTGCCCATCAATGCAGTCTGATCAGTGCCCATCAATGGAGTCTGATCAGTGTCCATCAAGACAGCCTTGCCAGTCCACATTTCAGCCTCGCCAGTGCCCATATGGTGGAGCTCTGTTTTTACCTCAGGCTCACACTGGTGTGGTGCAGGAACAGCCATGATTACAGAGCCGGTTCCTCCCCACCTTTCCAGTCCACACTACCCTGTGAGAACCACACTGTGATTTGTGAACTCACACAGGAATCTGATCGCATGGGTCTTCTCACTCATGCAATCAGATTCCACTGCGAGTTCAGCATATGGCTGCTCAGAGATCGCAACAGTGTGAACCAGGGCTTACACAGCACACAATATACAACATCACACACAACTGAATAACAATCAAAATATAAATGCACTTACTGTCAATTAAATTGGATTTCGTACTCCTCGGCTGTCTGCAGAGCCGGATTAAGTTCCCATGAGGTCCTAGGCAAATTACCAGTTTGGGGCCCCCATGCAATAACACTGAGCACTGACCATTTGCATTAACACTAACTGGAGCACTGACCATTTGCATTAACACTGACTGCTGACCATTTGCGATAACACTGACTGCTGACAATTTGCATTAATACTGAGTGCTAACTATTTGTATTAACACTGAGCACTTAGAATTATCATCACCACTGAGCACTATTTGCATTACCTCTGAGCTCTGACCATTTGCATTAGCACTGAGCGCTGACTTTTTGGGTTATCACTGTGATGCAACCCCCCTAGAAATCACCCCCAACCAACTAACCAACTTAAAAAAAAGGCTCTCCTAACTTAAAAAAAAAAAGACTCTTCTAACTTCAAAAAAAAAAAAAGTGCCCCCAACTGTAAAAAAAAAAGACCTCTTAACTTCAGGGAAAAAAAGGCCCCCCTTAACTGCAAAAAAAAAAAAAAAAAAAAAAAAAAAACCTACTAACTGCAAAATAAAAAAAAAAAAAAGGCCTCCTAACTTCAAAACAAAAAATAAATCCTAACTTAAAAAAAAAAAAAAAAAGGCCCTACTAACTGAAAAAAAAGGCCTCCTAACTTCAAAACAAAAAATAAATCCTAACTTATTCTTACCTCGGTCCTTAGGCAGCAGCAGGGTCTGCACAGGCAACCTGGTGACTCCTCCGATTACACCAGAGACTGAGAAGAGGAGTTGGAGAGTAGGAGGGGAGTCAGAGAGTGTGGGGCACATTCCACACATGCACACTGCGGGCTGGGACAAGTGGGCTGCTAAGCAGGACAGGCAGGGCGGCAAAAACACCCAGCAGGCCGGGACGAGTCGGCTGCTAAGCAAGACAGGCAGCTGTGGCAGAAACAGTCAGTGGGCCGGATAAATGTCCTTGGCGGGCTGCATGTGGCTCGTGGGCCGTAGTTTGAGGACCCCTGCTCTAGAGTTTGAATTTTCTTCTGGTTATGATAGGAAGCCAGGGAAGAGTTATGAACACTGGAAGGTTGTGAGCATTGGAGGCTGTATTTATTTGGATTTAGGAATGCCCTCTCTGGCTTCTGTATGGAAAACTGGCTCTAGGGGGTAAGAGGAGTCAAGGAAGACTATTACATTACCCTAGTGTAGGTGAGAGGTGATGGCGCCTCAGTGAAGACTGCAAGTGGTGAGAACGGAGTCAGGTTCAGATACATTTTGAAGGTTGAGGAAGTGGAACGTGAAGACCAACATTTTAACTGGGTTCACTTTGGAATCACAGAAAATCTGTTTCAAAATTTAAATGTAGTATATTTTAGTACCCTCAGTTTTAATTATGTAGAACTCTGAGGGTGCTTTTTACTATAAATCTAAAAGTAATCACTAGACCCCTGTAAATGTCATAGCCTTTTTTTGGTAATAGTTGTTGATTTTTCCCAGTGTTTTGTATTTCATATTCTCTTAGAATTAGTTTTGGCCCTCAATATTGTTCTGTTGTAATGACAGCCAGAGTTAAGGTAACAAAAACCACTTATTGTTTATCCTGGGGAAAGTATTGGTTCAAGTGCTTTTGGTGTATTAAATGCTTTCATCCTCAAACAACCCTATGTGGTGGTTCCTGTTTCACATGTGAGGAATCTGTTAGCAAATAAGTACTTCAGTGGCATCAGATAAACTCAGCACCTGAGCTTGCTCAGCATGGCATATTATATTTTATAATATCCTCTCTTCTACTTGTGAGTGGATAGCATTTGTATTTTTCTTATTTCACTAATTTTATTTTATTTTTCTGTTTTACATGGAGTTTGAGGGAATAGGTGATTCCTTACATTTATGGCACCTATACATTGGGCCTTTTTCTATTGTATTTCCAACTGTAGATATCCTGTTGATTTCTTCTTTTTCCCCTCCTTCAGACCACCCAAACGTCGTGAAAATAACCAAGTTTCAAGTAAAGACTAAACAATATCTCTCAGATGACAACATTTCACATCTGGAAGTATAAAGGAGTAGGGTGCCGGCCCCATATGCTGGAGGTGGGGGGTTCAAACCCAGCCCTGGCCAAAAACAAAAACAAAAAACCCAAAGCATATAAATGATTAAATTCTTTGAACAGATAGTGTTTTGATTTTTGATTTACAAAATATGCCCATTACACTACTTCATCTTTGTATCCACAGTGCCCAGCACAACACTAGGCACACAGCAGAAGTTTAGTGAATGTTCACTGAATGGCTGAATGGAAGGACCAGTTTCTCTTTGCAGTGTGGCTTCATTTTTGCCTACTGAAGAAGACACATTTGCTCTGTGAAAAGGGAAACTATTAACTACCCCAGATTAGCTGCTCCATTGGAAAGACAGAGGTTCTGTCTTCCAGTATTCACATGTCAGCCTTATTCACCTGTTAGGCTTTGGGGTCGCATGTCTACCCTCTGGACCAGTCATTACTGCCACAAAATGAGATCTGATTGGCTAAGCCTCGGTCAGACTTTCCTTTTAATGGCCATAGAGACAGCTTCCAACTTGAGCAGACCAGAATGGCAGCTGTAATTGTCTACCACAAACATTAATTTGAATTTAAATTTTCAAACAAGTCTTGTATCTTTACTCCTTCAAATCTGTGGGAAAATGCAAATTGAAAAGAAATGGATTGGTGTGCTCCTTCTTAATGGGCACTCCCTGGGTGTGGGGCACATCTACCAGAGGGGCTCTACCTAACAGATGCAAACACTGTGACCTAGTTGTTCGTACCCTCACGTTAACCTGAGATAAAATTTAAAAAAGGAAAAGAAAAGAAGCAGGAGACATAAACACAGGAAATGTACATCTTAATATTTTTGTTAGGGGGAAGAGAAAGGAAGAGTTAGACTTTGAAGTGATTGAAAGACAGAAGACGTTAAGAATAAGCACCTCTTGAAGACGTTAAGAATAAGCACCTCTTTTTTCAAGTTTCCGTGTGGGGGTCTTACTCCCTTTGGTCAAAGCTACAATTGAGGTTGTTTTTGCAGACAGGGGCTCAATTTCCCACTGTTTTCCTCCCAAGCTCAAGGTCCATGGCAGTCTTTGAAGCTATCACAGCTCACCTTGTTTAGCTGAACTTCCCTAGAGGAGGTTATCACAGTTGCTAGACAGCCAGGCTTGTTCCTGATAACTGTGGAAGGTGGGGGAAAACAAAAGAACTGGATAGGGAGCCATTTGGGAAATGGAAGAAGTGTGGGTGCTGGTCCCCTCATCACTGATCGACATCTGGCGTCTAGTGCTAGTCCTTATTCCTTTAAATGTACTTCTGTCTTACATTTTGCTGTATGCAGAAAGTATTCTCTAATGAAAAGAATGGAGTCAGAGCACAAGGAAACATCTAAGCTTTATTGATCCGCACTTTTCCTACATTGCTGCTCCCTGCTGAGAAATTGATCGATGTTTAAAAAAACACCACCACCACCTTCAGGAGCCTTTGTTGAATGTTGCCATTACTGTTTTCAAAATAGAAAAACAATTACACATAAATTGTGTGGAGAAAATATTTTGTTCATTTTTTTCATTCTGAAGATGAGTAGGAGGAGGTTTTAAAAAGTGAGTAAAGGATGGTATTATTTAGAAACAATTCCATTTTCACTTAGGCAACCCTAGCATTATGCAAGAGGGTCTTTGTAAAGAATTTGCTGTTATCTTGTTTGCTTACCCAAACTCCTTGATAAAAGGGAGTTTTTTGGTTTGTTTTTAAATTGCTATTTGAGATCTAGAAATTTTCACAGCCACAATAAAATTATATATACATTTGAGAAAAACAATTATTATTTTAAAAACTACACTATCAACTTTAAATTAAATGGACTCTACAGTTAATTTTGCCTTCTTAAGAACTCCTTCAGCTAAAATTAGGCTACAGTTTCAGTATGTCATCACTAAGGAATTCTCTTCATTTCTCTCTTCATGTAAATTACATCAGTTTTGTGCACAAGCAGTTTCTGTGGCATGAGAATAGTTCTAAAAGGCTTGTCCATGTAGTATTTTCTTTTTGTTTTCTATATCATGTAGTATTTTCTATAACATTGTTTACCAGAATTTTTTTAATATATAAAAAAAAAAAATACAAGTAGCAAGTTCATTTTTTAAAGCTCAAACATTTGTAAATCATAATCTCCTACAGATTGCTGGGGTTTTTTGTTTGTTTGTTTTTGATACAGAGTCTCACTTTGTCACCCTCAGTAGAGTGCTGTGGCATCACAGCTCAAGTGATTCTCTTGCTTCAGCCTCCCAGGTAGCTGGGACTTCAAGTGTCCACCACAACATCTAGCTATTTTTTTAGAGACTCTGGCTCAGGCTGGTCTCAAACTCACAAGCTCAGGTGATCCACCTGCCTTGGCCTCTCAGAGTGCTAGGATTACAGGTGTGAGCCATGGTTCCTGGCCTCAAATTATTGGTATTATAAGTGCTAGGTAGGGAATAAAAACTGTAGGTATTTGGTAAAATGGTTCTAAACATAATACATAACAATAACCTTCTAAGATAAACAGACATGCTAAATAAATTTATTTATCATCTGCCCCCATAACATTTCAGTTGTATTGACTTGCATAAATGTGCACGATTCAAATCATCAAATATCTGTATTGTTTTTTCAACAATTCTTCTTGAATCTGTTTCTTCTAATAAATTCATCTTTCATCAAGACTAAAAATCAATTTAATATCGAGCTGTCGCCTTAACCTTGTTGCCAGATTATTTTTCTAAAGGCAAAGTTTTGATTATATCACATTTCTGCTTAAATATCACCATCATCTTTTATTGTAGCAAGGAAAAATTGTAAACTCTAGCATGAACTTAGAGGCCCTAAATGATCTGGCTTCAGCCTGCTTTGTTAGTTTCATAGTCTGCTCTGTGATCTTCCCCTGACTACCGTATTATTAGGCCATGTTGGACTTGAACTACATACTGTTTTCAAACTTGACTTTATGACTCCATCTTCACATGTACTGCTTGCCTTTAGAATCCGTTTTTCTTACTTTCTTCCCTCTCTTCCTTTCTCCCCCCTTCCCATTTCTCTCCTTCCTTCTCTTCTTCTCCCCTCATCCTTCTCCTTTTGCAGATAGGGTCTCACCCAGGATAGAGTACAGTGGCATCGTCATAGCTCCCTGGAGCCTTACACTCCTGGCCTCAAGCAATCCTCTTACCTCTACTTCCTGAGTATCTGGGACAAGAGGCACTCTCAACTATGCTTGGCTAATTTTTCTATTTTTGTAAACACAGAGTCTCACTATGTTGGCCAGACTGGTCTCAGACTCCTGGCCTGAAGCTGTCCTCCCATCTCAGCCTCCCAAAGTGCTAGCTAGGATTACAGATGTGAGCCCTCATACCTTGCTGCCTTTTCTTATTTTGCTGCTCAAATGGTCTTTGATTTCTATAGGACTCTGCATCTTTATAAAACTGCATCTAGATTGCAATTGTAGCATTAAAATACATTAAATTATAATTGTTTATGTCTTTCTCACTAGGCTGGGAACTCTTAAAGCATGGACTAGCCATTATTTTATAACCACTCCCCTGCCGTGCTCATTGTGGTGCCTTGACATGTGATAGAGATTCTGTATGCCTTTAGATACTGAAGTGGGTACACATGCAGGGTTTAAACATTATTTCCCACAAAAGAATTTGTTTGAGTATAAGTTTCTAAGGAATATAATACCTTCTTTCCATTACATTCTTCCAAATTAGAACTTGTTCAGGCTATTCTGGTGATTTAGTAGAGAGGGGTATTCATAAAATAGGGATAGTCATTTTTAAATTATGCTAATTCTTATATCTAAATTTGTGTTTGTCTGAGTTATTTGTGTATTGTTTTTGCTTCAATGGGATATAGTGGTCATTTCAGAGTTCTGAATGTTGACTACTTGGAAGCTTGTCATTGGAAGCAGTTGGTTTGAGTGTGTCCAGCCTTAGAAGGAAAAAAAAAATCAGTTTTTGTCTTATATCATCTGGTTTTTGTGTTTCTTCTTATACTCAGCAACAAAGTGTACACATCATTTTAAAATTCACCCGAAGTTCAACTGAATCACAATATTTACTGTGCAAACGTAATAGATGTGTACTTTTCATTTTTATGGCTCTAAGTGATTCGTTTAGAAGATTTTGATTCATGAAATGGCAAATGTCTTCTCTGCCTTCACAAGGTAATTACGGGTTGGTTACATTTTTCTGTTCTATTGTCTACATAAAAATTTGCCTGTTACTGCATTTGAATTTATCATATCACTACATTGAAAATGTGTATTCACTCCTCTACCGAAAATCTCCCTCCCAACATCTTTGCTTAGGTAAAATCAAGTTAAATTGAAGGTCATAGATAGAACTGAAGGAAAAAGGAAGCCATTGGGCGGTGCCTATGGTTCAATGGAGTAGGGTGCTGGCTCCATATGCCAGAGGTGGCAGGTTCAAACCCAGCTCCAGCCAAAAAATGAAAGCCATCCATAGCATGCAGCATAAAGGATGTCTGCTGAAGAGCTAGAGAGATGGCCTTCTTTGCCATAGGCCTGAGAACTGGTTGTCTGCGGCACAGACTAGACGCTCAATATGTGCTTAAATGAATGGATGGCTGAAAGTTTAGATTATTTTAGTAGGAATAGTAGTTTGCTAAATTATAGGGATGTTATCTTGTCTGAAGTCATATTAGAGTAGTTTTTTTGGTATTTTGCCCAAATATTCTCTTAGTTTTAGGCCTCTAAAAGCCTGAATTAGTATTTACATTTTGTATTAGGTAACAAGATGAGACGAAGTAAAAATAACTTCATAAGGAAGTCATACATTAACTTTCTAGGCAACCTTGGGCAGATCCTTCATCTTTTCTGTGCCTTAGTTTTTTGTACAAACTAAAAGATTGCATCAGCTAAACTGAAAGATTTCCTATTGAATAGATTATCAATAAAATGTATTTTATAAGGAAGTACATTTATTGAATTTGCTGAAGCTGATATTGGGATTTAACTTAAATGATTTTGACTCATTGAAAGTTGAATTGAGGAAAAGGTCATGTTTCAAGAGCATTGCTGTCAGGGAGTGGCAAATTAGAATTATAAGAGCAGGGTGGAGCAAGATGGCAGACTAGAGGATCATTCAGCTGAGCTCTCCTAGAAAGATCCCAGCCATACTTTGAGTCATAGCTCAGGGAGCACAGTAAGGAGATGGGGAGCTGGATACTGCATATGATCCAGACTGGTGGAAATCTGACGAATTAGGCAAGTGATTACAACCCTCTGGGATTGGCTGGCCCCCCAGGGACGTTTGGGACAGCAGGAAGACTTTCCACAAATTTCATTTGTTGGGAGGAAGCTGCACATTGAGTGGAAAGCTTGGAAGAGTGGGCAGACTTGAACAGTATACAGTAACCAGATGCGAATGCCAGTTGGAGTGGATTTGTCATAGGTTTGGTGTCTGGTGAGGCAGCCATACTGAGAAGGGCTCAGCAGGCATGTTGTTGCCATTGTGGGAAGGTGGTGAGGAGGTCTTAGCAGGGGCCTAAAGCATGGCTGTCTTAATTATGCTGGCCAGGATCAGAACTCCATTCTTGGGAGGACAGACTGAGGGACTTCCATACACCGTAGGAACTAGAATTGAGGGACATTGTGAGATCTGCCCCTGAAGGATTCTTGTGAACTTTAAGCTCCCAACATGGCAGGGTCTGAATGCTAAGGAAACAATCATTCAATTACCAAGGGTAGCTATTAAGAGTAAGGCCTATAGAGTTGCTGGCTGTGCTGTCTCCTAAAAATCACATCGCCACCTGGTGTCTAGCAATGTATTGCAACATACTGTTGTCAAGAGCAAGGACTCCTGTTTTTATGCCACAAGGAAGAGTTTGGCCTTTGCTCAGGCTGAGACCACTTCAAGACCTTATCTCTGAGACAAGGAAATTTAAAGCAAGGAAGGAAGCAGGAAGGAAAAAAGGACAAGTGAACAAGGAAAAAGAACACATGAAGAGGAACCAAAAGAAAAATTCAGGCAACATGAAGAATCAAAACAGGAACTCCCCCAAGGGACCATGAGGAAGCTACTGCAGAAGACTCCACCTATAAAGAATTAATGGAATTGACAAAAAGGGAATTTAAAATATGGATGATAAAGACAATAAAATGAATGGTCAAGAAAATGGTTGACCAAAAGTTAGACTAGAAAAGGTATGGTGGAGCTTAAGGAAATGAAAGAGACAATCAGAGAATGTAAAGATGCAGTAGAAAGTATCAAAAATAGGTTTGACCATGGAGGAGAAAGAACCTCAGAGCTAGAGGATAAAGTGTTCAAATTAACCCAGGTAGTTGAGGTAGAAAAGAAGAGAGAGAAAGCAGAGCAGATGCTTAGAAAACTATGAGACTCCATGAAGCATTCAAACATGTATAATAGGGATTCCTGAAGGGGAAGAAGATTGTCCCAAAGGAATGGAAGCCCTCCTAGAGACTTTCATTTCAGAAATGAAAATGTCCAGGTTTTACTAAAGACCCTGAGACACTCCTTTCAGATGCATATCGAACCCCGGGTCATCTCAACTCAAACAGAGCTTCTCCAAGATACATTGTAATGAAACTGTCCAAAGTCAAGATGAAAGAAAAAATTCTGCAAGCAGCCAGGAATAAGCGCCAGCTAACCTACAGAAGCAGGGCCATTAGGATGACAGCAGACTTTTCAGCTAAAACTTTCCAAGCCAGAAGAACATGGTTGTCCACCTTCCACATTCTTAACCAAAATAATTTTCAGCCCAGATTTCTGTATCCTGCTAAACTAAGCTTCACAATAAATGGAGAAATCAAATCTTTTGTGGATATACAAACGCTGAGGAAATTCACCACAACAAGACCGGCTCTACATGAAATACTTAGACTTATTCTGAACACTGACCATCACAGTGGACCACAAGCAAAGTAAACACCCAGAAGATAAAGGTCAAAAGTTAGCTTCCACAATGGTGCAAAGGATAAAACTATACAATGCACTTTCACAAAATAAGATGAATAGAACTCCACCACACTTATCAATTCTCTCAATAAATGTCAATGGACTGAATTCACCACTGAAGAGGCACAAGCCATCCATATGCTGCCTGTAGGAAACACACATAGCCTTGAAGGACAAATCAAGACTCAGGATTAAAGGCTGGAAAATAATATTTGAAGCAAATGGAAATCAGAAGAAAGGAGGGGTTGCAATCTTATTTTCAGATACAATTGAATTTAAAGCAACTAAAGTTAGGAAAGACAAAGATGGACATTTTATACTGGTCAAAGGAATAATACAATAAAAAGATATTTCAATTTTAAATATTTATGCACCCAACTTAAATGTTCCCAGGTTTATGAAATAGACCTTGATGGGTATGAGCAATACAATATCCCATAATACCATACTACTTGAGGACTTTAGCACCCTTCTGACAAAACTAGACAGATCCTCTACACAGAATCTAAACAAAGATACAAAGGACTTAACTGTGACACTAGAACAAATGATTAGTAGACATAAACACAACACACTATACCAAAGCTAAAGAATATGCATTTTTCTTGTCAGCCCATGGTACATACCCCAAAATAGACCACATCCTAGGATGCAAATCAAACTTCAGCGAAATTAAAAGAATAGAAATTACATCTTGTATCTTCTCAGACCACAAGGCAATAAAAGTAGAACTCAACTCAAACAAAAATGTTCATCTTCACACAAAGACTTGGAAATTAAACAACCTTATGCTAAATGATAGTTGGGTTCAGGAAGAAATAAAAGAGGAAATTGTTAAATTCCTCAAACATAACAACGAAGACACAAGTTACCAAAACCTACGGATTGCAGCAAAAGCAGTCTTAAGAGGGAAATTTATTACATTGGATATCTACATTCGAAACACTCAAAGAGCACATCAACAAACTGATGAACCATCTTATAGAATTGGAGAAAGAAGAACAATCTAATCCCAAACCCAGCAAAAGAAAAGAAATAACCAAAATTAAAGCAGAGATTAATGAAATTGAAAACAAAAGAATCACTCAGTTAATGAAACAAAAAGTTGGTTTTTCGAAAAAATAAATCGATAAACCTTTGGCCAGATTAGAAACAGAAAAGTAAAATCTCTAATAACCTTAATCAGAAACGATAAAGGGGAAATAACAACAGATGCCATAGAGATACAAGAGATCCTCTCTGCGTACTACAAGAAACTCTATACTCAAAAATTTGACCATGTGGGGGAAATGGATCAACATTGGGAATCACACCCTCTCCTTCCACTTACACTAGTTTGAACAGACTGATTTCAAGAACTGAGATTGAGGAAACAATAAAAAAATCTCCCCAAAAGAAAATGGTGTCACACCAGAATTCTATCAAACCTTCAAAGAAGAGCTTCTACCCGTATTGCAGAAATGTTTCCAAAAAATTGGAGAAGGAAGGAATCTTCCCTAACACATTCTATAAAATAAACATCACCCTGATACCAAAACCAGGAAAACTAAAAAGGAGAACTTCAGACAAATTTTACTAATGAATATAGATGCAAAAATTCTCAGTAAAATCCGGACCTAGCCATTAGATTACAAATACACATCAGAAACTCATTCATCACAATCAAGTAGGTTTCATCTCAGGGATGCAAAGCTGGTTTAACATATGCCAAGTACATAAACGTAATTCATCATATCAACAGAAGCAAAAACAAAGATAATATGATTCTCTCAATAGATGCAGAAAAAGCATTCAATAAAATTCAGCACCCTTTTCTAATTAGAACACTTAAGAATATAGGCATAGGTGATGCATTTCTGAATCTGATTGAAGCCATCTTCGACATACCCACAGCTAATATTGTACTGAATGGAGTAAAACTAAAAGCTTTTTCACTTAGAACTAGAACCAGAAAAAATTGTCCTCTGTCACCATTATTATTCAACATAGTGCTGGAAGTTCTAGCCAATACAGTCAGGTAAGAGAAAGAAATAAAGAGCATCCAAATGGGGGCAGAGGAGGTCTAATTCTCCCTCTTTGCCAATGATAGGATCTTATACTTAGAGAACCCCAAAGACTGAACCCCAAGACTTCTGGAAGTGACCAGAAATACAGTTATGTCTCAGGATATAAAATCAATGTCCACAAATCAGTAGCTTTTGTATATGCCAATAAGAACCAAGATGAGAAGCTAGTCAAGGACATAATTCCCTTCACCTAACAAAAGAGGTGAGGTATAGGATCTCTACAAAGAAAACTATGAAACCCTAAGAAAAGAAATAGCAGAAGATATTAACAAATGGAAGAACATATGCTCAAGGCTGGGAAGAATCAACATTGTCAAAATTTCTATACTTCCCAAAGCAATCTACGGATTCAATGCAATCCCTATTAAAATATCATCATCATACTTTCAACATTTGGAAAAAATAATCCTTCCTTTTGCATGGAACCAGAAGAAAAACCTTGTATAGCCAAGGCAATTCTTAGTAATAAAAACAAAGGTTGGGGGTATCAGCTTACCAGACTTTCAGCTATACTACAAGGCCATAGTGACCAAAACAGCATAGTATTGGCACAAAAATAGAGACATCGACATTTGGAAATGAATAGAAAACCATGAGATGAAACTAACATCTTACAGCCAACCGATATTTGATAAACCAAGCAAGAACATACACTGGGGAAAAGAATCCCTATTTAATAAATAGTGCTGGGAAAACTGGATAACCACATGTAAAAGACTGAAATTAGACCCTCATCTCTCACCACTTATAAACATTGATTCAAGATGGATAAAAGATTTACATCTAAGGCATAAAACAATAAAAATTCTTGAAGAAAGTATGGTGAAAACACTTGAAGATATTGGCCTGGGGAAAGAAGAAGACTTCCATGGCAATTGCAACAACAAAAATAAACAAATGGGACTCAGTTAAACGGAAAAGCTTCTGTACAGCTAAAGAAACAACAACCAAAGCAAAGAGACAACCTTCAGAATGGGAAAAGATATTTGCATATTATGAATCAGACAAAAGCTTGATAACTAGGATCTATTGAGAACTCAAATTAATGAACAAGAAAAGACCCAACAATCCCATCTACCACTGGGCAAGAGGTATAAACAGAACCTTCTCTGATGAAGACAGACAGTTGGCTAACAAACAATCGAAAAAGTGCTCATCATCCCTAGTTGTCAGAGAAATGCAAATCAAAACTACCGTGAGATATCCCTATCCCCAGTGAGAATGGTCCACATCACAAAGTCTCAAAACTGCAGATGTGGAGAGAAGGAAACACTTTTACACTGCTGGTGGGACTGCAAACTAGTACAACCTTTCTGGAAGGCAATATGGAGAAACCTCAAAGAACTCAAACTAGACCTCCCATTTGATCCTGCAATCCCATTACTAGGCATCTACCCAGAAGAATAAAAGTCATTTCATCATAAGGATGTTTGCACTAGACTGTTTATTGCAGCTCAATTTACAATTGCCAAAAATGGAAACAGCCTCAATGCCCACAAACCCAGGAATGGATTAACAAGCTGTGGTATATGTATACCATGGAATACTATTCAGCCACTAAAAAAGATGGAGACTTTACATCTTTAACCTTGATGGAGGTGGAACACATTCTTCTTAGTAAAGCATCACAAGAATGGAGAAGCAAGAATCCCATGTACTTTATTCTAATATGAAGGCAGTAGATGAGCTAGTACACAGTGGAGGGTAGAGGAAGGGGAGAGCAGAGAGAGGGATGGAGGGCGGGGGTGGGGGTTCCATGGTGTGTGACACACCTTATGGGGGAGGGACACAATTATAAGAGGGACTTTATCTAACAAATGCAATCAGTGCAACCTAATTCTTTGTGCCCTCAATGAATCCCAAACAATAATAAAAAAAAAAAGAACTGTAAGAGTAGCATGATTTTAGTGAAGTATAAAGTATTTTCTTACAGATTAGTTAGAATCAATCAATTGCAAGTGTATTGGTGAAGTTGAGGCGAATGGGGCAAGTTTGACTTTTAAAGGTACAGTAGCATCATTGTGGTTACCATCTTTACACCTTCCCCCAAATTTTTCTCACATAACCATAGGGGAGGCCGAACTTCTTAAATTTGGAGGTCATTTAGTCCTATAGGGAAGAAAAGACAGGAAATTTAATTTATATACATTTAAATTCCAGAAACATTTAAGATCAACAAAACAGTTATTTTTAGGATAAGACAAAATTGAGTAAAAATGACTTATCAATATTTGTGGGGCTAACAGAGTCATCATAAAGAAAATATTTTTCTATATGTCCAGTGTTAGATTTTAAAATCAAAGTCATACTTTGCAAATGTGTAAGCGTGTTAATTTTCTAAAAACTAACTAAGAGACTTAAAAATGAAATGTTTAGACTCTCTTTTTTTGGCTTTAATTATAAATTGCACATTTTGAAGAGAGCATAATTAACTCTATTACTACAGCAAACACTTAAAGATCTAAATATTTTGGAGTGTTCTATTTGGAAATTAGGGGCAGATTACTCACTACAAAGCCAGGGACAGTGCTTTGTGTTACCCAGGCTGGAGGGCAGTGACCCTTCACAGGTGTGGCCATAGTACACTACAACCCTGAACTCCCGAACTCAAGTTCCACGTCAGCCTTCCTAGTAACTGGGACTACACATATGCACCATCAGGTCCTTGTTCTTTCTCCTTAGAAAATAGTTTGTTATATTCACAAGGAAAGGAAATAAAAATATGCTTTTGGGAACATAATTTTTCAGATTTATAAAGCCTGTTCTTTATATTCTCTTCTCTTCAGTGTGGTCTGCTTAATGTTGTTACAAAGGATTTGTACTGTTACAGTTTTCTTAAATCACAAATCCGAATTCCAAACATAAAATGTACCTCTAGGGTCTGAAAGATGGCAAAGGATCACATTTGATATAAAATTTAAAAGACAAGTAAGAGAAAAATTTTCATACTTAAAAATTCTGATATCTAGTAGTTCAAGGTCATTACCCCAATTGCCAACCTTCTCCTGGTATTTTAAAACATATATTGTGCATCATTAGAAGTAAATCTGACGTGAATATGATATAGCTTTTCAAATAAATGTTGATTTTTATCTCTTAAATGAAGGTTTCTCTTTTATTAAACCTCACAGTGGTGAAATGAAAGTATAGTAAAGAGAAAGCCATTTCTTGAGTAAAAATGGTTTAAAAAATGTGATCTCATTGCAGCAGACGCTCAAAGGCCATTGATGTTTACCAGTTCATTGTGATATTTGACTGATCCGAGTAAGATTCGTGATCTGTAAAGGCGCAGTAGCAGGGCTTAGTGTAGATTTTCATTAAAAAGAATGGGATTTTTACTGTCTCTTCTCAAATGTTCATATAAAAGTAATCAAGTATCTCATTTCACTAAGAATCAGTTAAATTCCTTAACAGTTGTTTTTATTTATATATAACTTCTGAAAATGATCTGACATTTTTAATACAAATCCTGTGCCAGTCAGTACACTAATCTTTTCACATGATTGTCTCATTTAATCTTTAAAATAACCTTATACTATCTTCATTTACAGGTAAGCAAAGGGAGGCAACTTGCTAAAGACCACTTACCCAGCTAGTAAGTAAATGACAGGCAGGACTCAAAATCAGGTTTTGTTTGATTCCAAAGCTTATGCTTTTAGCCACTGGCACAAAAGCAAACTCTTGGTTTTCTTGGTTTTGGAGCAGGGATTCTTTTTCTTGTCTTTTTTCATTATTATTATTTTTTTTTTTTGAGACCAAGTCTCACTCTGTTGCCCAGATAAGAATTCCATAGCGTCAGCCCAGCTGACAGTAACCTCAAACTCCTGGATTCAAGTGATCACCTCAAACTCCTGGATTCAAGTGATCCACTTGCTTCAACCTCCCGAGTAACTGAGACTACAGGCACAAGCCACACCGCCCATTTGATTGGTCTATTTGGGGGGGGGGAGGGGTCACACTCTTGTTCAATCTGTTCTCAAACTCCTGAGCTCAAGGAATCCTCCCACCTCGGTCTCCCAAAGTGCTTGGATTACAGGCATCAGCCACTGCACCTGGCCCTCTTGGTTACTTCTTCAGTGAAGGAAATTTTTAAGGTTCAAGTTCTATCTACTTTTTAGTTTAAAAGACTGTGTAACAATGCCTCATGATGATCTCCAGGTCAAATTATTATTATCTTTTTTTTTTTTTTTTTTTTTTGAGGCAGAGCCTCAAGCTGTCACCCTGGGTAGAGTACTGTGGCATCACAGCTCACAGCAACCTCCAACTCCTGGGCTCAAGCGATTCTCCTGCCTCCGCCTCCCAAGTAGCTGGGATTACAGGCACCTTCCACAACACCTGGCTATTTTTTTGGTTGTAGCTGTCATTGTTGTTTGGCAGGCCGTGGCTGGATTTGAACCCACCAGCTCAGGTATATGTGGCTGGTGCCTTAGCCACTTGAGCCACAGGTGCCGAGCCCAGATCAAATTATTTAAATTGTTCCTCAGAGGTGGATGTGTGTGAGTTGTTAAGTTGTGCTATAACCTCAGCACTGTTGACACTTTGGACTGGATAATTATTTGTAGTGGAGAATTTTCATTTGTCTTGTGGACATGAAATAGCATTTCTGGCTAGTCTCATTAGATGCCTAGAGCACTCTGTGACAGTGAACAGTGTCTCATGTTGTTTGGCTTTATATAGATACCTCTCACAGAATACCTGAATACTCTTTCAAAATTTCAAGGTCATTAAAAATAGGAAATTATTCCAGCCCAGGGAAGCCTAAGGAAACATAACCAGTAAATGTAACTTGGTATCCTGGAACAACAACAAAAAAAGAACTACAGGTAAAAACTTAGGACATCTGAATAGAATAAGGAATTTAGTCAATATGGGTTCAGTAATTATACCAAATGTATCATAGTAATACATATAATTGGTGTGATGTAGGGGAACTCTTCGTACTCTCTTTACAGTTTTTCTATAAATCTAAACCTATTTTAAAATAAAAATTTTATCAAAGATTAAATGGTCTCCAAACATTGGTATATGTCTCCTGGGGAGTAAAATTGTACCAAATTGAGAGAATTGCCATTATAGATAATACCATAGAGAGGGGAAAAGTACATTTCTTTTTGTATCTGTTGAGTCCTTAATGAAGAAATGACATTAGTTGAAATGCCTGGATACCTAGCAGCACAAAGCACATACTTGCTTCCCTTTTCTAACCTCTCTTCCATCCCCTCCTTAAACTTTTACCGTCCTTCAGGGTTGTCTCCTCTCATTCTGTTGGTTACCTTGGATCACCTCATCTATGCCTACTGATAGCTTCACTGACGGTCTATATGATTCTACTCATTCAGAATCCTTAGGCTGATCTTAGTGAGCGAGAGGCTTATATGTCTGGGTGCAGAGTGAGCATCTGTCTGCCTTCACTTGTATATCCCGTAGCCTGTCAGACTCACTGTTAGTTCGGTCACAAAATCTGATCTTCCCTGCACCGTCTGGTTCCCCGAGCCAGGTGCGTGGGAGTCATCCTGGGTTCCCTCTACTATAAGGCCTGGATTATTACACACGAACTCCCTTCCTCCCAGTGGAGCTTCCACATCCCTGGGTCTAAAAAAGAAACTTGATCCTTTCTCTTAAAACCCTTAATGGTTCCACACTGTCTAGAAGAAAAACTTTTCATTAAGGGCATAGCCTTCTGTCTCTCTATAAAATTGACTACCTCCTCTTTTGAACCCCAACCTCTATCTTCCTGGCTTCCATTATAACACGAATGACACACGACTGACACTGCTGACCCATCTTGCCTTCTGCACTGTTGTGAGCTCCTAGAGTACAAAGGCTTCTCCGTCACCATGCTGGTTCATATATCTTGACCGAGTGAGGGAATGCTGTTTTCAATTTATGGCTATAGTTTTTATTTACTGTGTTCAATTTGAGTGATTTCCTGTTTTGATATTTCTTAGAGTATAGCTTTATAAATTCCACAGTAGGACCCAGATTTTTCACTTTAAGCAACATTATGGTTGGGCTCATGCTTAATTCCATTTTATTAGTTAGGAAAAGCAGAATAGCTAAAATCCTATCAACAAAAACCCTTACTGTGGTTTTCTTATATCTCTACATTTAGTACAATAAAAGCATAACTATGCATATATCCTAAACATGGATGTTTGATTACTGAAGCATTCCAACCATAACAAGAATAACAGATCTCTTACCCCAGCCACAGTCCCGTTGTTCATGGCCTCTGTCTGTACTGTGATTTGAAGTTTGGGCAGTGTACCTGTCTTTTCTACAGTGACAGAATTATTCCACAGTGAAATTGCTATTGAAGGTTGTTAGGTCAAATACATTTTTCTGTAGTGAATAAAAAGCATATTGCATTTTGTCTGTGTTAGGGTCTTAACTCTAATCAGTTTAATTTAAAAAGTAATTATATTTATTTAGAATGTTATTTAATATTTTACATAAAATATACTTATTCTAAGAAGCTATTTAAGAGTTCCTGTCAGTGCTTATTTAAAAATGGAAATATGTAATGCAGGAAGCAGCTAAACAATTTTTGGATAGAGGCTGTCTCCAAGCTTTACTTCTTCACAGGAATGAATCAGTTTGTCCCCCCCCTCTTGTTATTTTAGGAGGAAAAATATTAGGCACTGCTGCTTTTGGAAATCACCCTTTCTGTGTAAACAAAAACCAAAGCCTCAAGAATTTTGGCTTTAAAAATGTATTCTTTGAGTTCCAGAAACCTGTTTTACAGGTACGTCTATTGAGATTTATATGAACTTGGTGATGGTAGGAGTGGTAGAAATGAGATTTTTAAAGAGCAATTCTATTACTTTTGAGGTTGAGACCTAGTTCACGGTCTACAGTATGATTGAATTTCTCATAATTAATTATCTTTTTGCTTCTTTGCCCCATGAGGAAAGTCTACATTAACCACTGGATAGAAGTAATTATTGTAAAACACACAGCCCAAAGTCAAAATCTTAATGACTCCTGTTAAATTTCTTTTTGAGGTAACGTTTTATGTAAATGTGTTAAAAGCTGGATAATTTTCATTATCCCAAAATAATGGGCCTACTATCTGATAGGGTATCCTGTGTCAGAGGGCTCCAACCCTAGTTCCAGGTGTGCTGATTTGCTGGGAGCACTCAGAGGACCAGCATGTAATTTTTTGGGGTTTTTTTTTTTCGTTTTTTTTTTTTTTTGAGACAGAGTCTCACTATGTTGCCCTCAGTAGAGTGCAGTGACATCACAGCTCACAGCAACCTCAAATTCTTGGGCTCAAGCGATTCTCTTGCCTCAGCCTCCCAAGAAGCTGGGACTCCAGGCGCCCACCACAATGCTCAGCTATCTTTTTGTTGTAGTTGTCATCATTGTTTAGCAGGCCCTGGCAGGGTTTGAACCCACCATCCCTGGTGCACATGGCCAGCACTGTAACCACCGAGCTATGGGTGCTGACAGCATGTAGTTCTACTCATAGCTCTGAGAAGGAAAGCAAACCACATTGCTTGCACAGTTTAGGCACAGTGAGGCAGTCTTCTGAGGAAATAGTAGAAACCCTCCCCCCACATCCAGGTTTCCAAGGGCTAACCAAAGGTTAACCTAGCAGGTAGTCTTTTCAAAGGATAACAGTCTCAGGCCTACCGATGTTAACTCTTTTCTCTGCATATGCATTGTGACTTAAATGCTCATAGGTGAAGTTTGTCTACAATAATGACTGTAGCGTTGGAAGATAGTAATACATTTATGCCTGTTTTGTGATAGCTAATGTCTGTGGTTTTACATAAATATAAATAACTATAATAATAAGAAATATAAATAAATCAAATAACAGGTAAGTTCAGACTTCATAACATAACAAGTATGTTAACTTTTTAAAATAGAAATAAAAGATTACATTTTACAAAATGATCACAAAAGGAGGGAATAAATTGAGATTTTATTTTTCTCAGTTCTTCATGTATACGTTTCATAAACGTGAAAGTTAAGCAGACATTTGAGTGCTTACTGTATATGTTTTTCTGTTTAGTTATTAGAGATATAGAAATGAAGCAGACATGCTTGCTGCCACAAAGAAGCCCACATGCTAACAAAGATGTCAGAAATGTAAATAGATAAATGTTTATAAATAATATAAATATTTTATCATATTATGTTTCATAAGAGATTTTAAAGTACATTTCCTCATACTACTATTTCTGTGTCTATATATTTTATGGACATGCTGTGTAATCGTAGGAATTCTTTTTTTTTTTTAATTTCTTTAATGTCCTGTTTTCTTCAGATTTATAGATGTTTTTGCTAAAGAATAGGAAAGAAGGTATACTTAATTATTTTGTTCTTAGCTATGGTAAACCACTACGCCAGAACCTATTTAAGCTCTCCCTACAACAAACACTTCAGTAATTGGCTTTTAGAAAAATTTTGCAGTTAGTGCTAATTTTAATGTCCATATTTTGAACGTTATATACAACTTTACACAAAAAGATATTAGTTATCCATTATTTCCCATTTCAGCCACGCAACCTGCCTTTTTATTCCGACCTCTGCTACTAAAATAACCACATTGTTAACTTTGCTTTCTTTCATGTTTTTATTTCTCTTTTTTATGTGACTGTCTTCATATAACGAGCTTGGCATTTTGTCTCTAGTCTTTATGGGTCTCAGATGGTTGCTCCAGTCTTCTTTCTAACCTGGTATCAGAGTCTTCCGTCCTACCTACAGCTCCGCACTAGCCTCTGGGCTCCAGGCCTGGAACTTTACTGACTTGTCCTCTCTGCTTTCAATTCCTGCATTGATGTATGTGTATCTATTGGTTATATATATATATATTTTTTTTGAGACAGAGCCTCAAGCTGTTGCCCTGGGTAGAGTGCTGTGGCATCACAGCTCACAGCAACCTCCAACTCCTGGGCTTACGTGATTCTCTTGCCTCAGCCTCCCAAGCAGCTGGGACTATAGGCACCCACCACAACGCCCGGCTATTTTTTGGTTGCAGCCGTCATTGTTGTTTGGTGGGCCCAGGCTGGATTCGAACCCACCAGCTCAGGTGTATGTGGCTGGCGCCTTAGCCACTTCAGCCACAGGCGCCGAGCCAGTTATATATTTCTTTATAATAGTTTGTGTGCTTCTCTTGCCTTCTGTCCTCTTAGAGCAGGCGTCCTCAAACTGCGGCCCGTGGGCCACATGAAGCCCTGTGAATTGTATTTGTTTTTTACTTCAAAATAAGATATGTGCAGTGTGCATAGGAATTTGTTCATAGTTTTTTGTTTTTTTTTTTTTAAACTGTAGTCTGGCCCTCCAACGGTCTGAGGGACAGTGAATTGGCCCACTGTTTAAAAAGTTTGAGGACGCCTGTCTTAGAGGGTTTGCTTTTGTATTTCAGTTGTACAACTAGTGGTGTGACTTTGGGTGAGTTGCTTAACCTCTCAATGCCTGTAGGCACTCATCAGAGATATTAACAGTGCTTATTTCACAAAGATGCTGTGAGGATTAAGTGAGTTAATATATGTAAATATCTCAGAACAGTGTCCAGACCGTAGTAATCATTCAATAAATGTTAGCTGTTCCCCCCCCCCCCCCCAACATTTTTTTAAAGTTCAAACCCTCAACCAGGGTAGAAGAGTAGATGAGTATCCATGTGCCCTTGGCTTAGACGCATTGTTAACCTATGCCAAATTTTCTTTGTCTCTTTGTTCAAGGGGTGTGGTGTTGGTTAATTTTTAACTAAACTATTTGAAAGTAAACTGCAAACATCATGTGTAATATGTTAGCATATATCTACTAAGACCAAAGGACATTTTTCCTATAGAACCACCATGTCATTTTCATAGCCAAGAAATGTAGGAATCAGATAGCAAAAGTAATGTGCAGGGTATGTTCAGTTTTTTTCATTTGTTTCAAAACTGTCCTCCATAGCTTTTTATTTTTTTCTATTTCTCTTTTTAAAAATTTAGGATCCAAACAAGAATCACTTTTGCTTTAGTTGTCCTGACGTTTTAGCCTGTTGATTTAAGCCCAGTCTTCCTGTCCTTGTTGTTGTTGTTGTTTTCTTTTTATGACATTGACATTGTAGGAGAGTCTAAGGCAGTGGTTCTCAATCTTCCTAGTGCCGTGACCCTTTAATACAGTTCCTCATGTTGTGGTAACCCCCAACCATAAAATTACTTCTGTTGCTACTGCATAACTATCATTTTGCTACTGTTATGAATCGTAATGTAAATATGTGATATGAAGGCGACCCCTGTAAAAAGGGTCCCAAGACCTACAAGTTGAGAACTGCTCACCTAAGGCAATTGATCTGTAAAAAACTGCATGTAAAGATCAAAAGATAGCAGACTTTGTTAAACTATATTTCCTCTTCGGAGTCTTCATTGTACAGTTAGTGTGTGTGTATTTAGTTGAGGGTTGTCTTGGGTCACACACTAAGACTCTTCTAAAATGTCAATGTCATAAAAAGATAAAAACAACAACAACAAGGGCAAAAAGACTGGCTTAAGTCAACAGGCTAAAACGTCAGGACAACTAAAGCGAAAGTGATTCTTGTTTGGATCCTAGATTTTTAAAAAGAGAAATAGAAAAAAATAAAAAGCTATAGAGGACAGTTTGGGAACAAATGAAAAAAACTGAATATACCCTGCACAGTAAATAAAATGAAGTCCAAAGTTTTGAGAAGTAAATAAATCATGGAGATAATATTCCAGAAGATATGTTTAGGTTTACAAAGGAAAAAAATATTATACCTAAAAAGTTGTGCTATTTGACAAAAGCTTTATATTTTTGTCGCATTTTATTAATTCTTCAGTATTTAATGGGTTTTTGCTAAGTTGTCCGTGTTTTCCTACTGTTTGCAATCCAGAGAGTGAGACAGACAAGTAATTAGGTAGGTGTCGAACACTGTGATAAGGTGCGTGGGCATATGTGATAAGGGGATTACAGTGTCCTGCGGAGCAAATGAAAAGGGCAGCTAACTTGGAATGGGAAATCCAAGAGGCGTCTTCAGAGATAGACATGAGTATGGGGTGAAGGTTGTGTGAGATTGCCAGACAAGGGGTTGAGGGAAGAGCGTTCTAGAGAAAGGGAGCAACACATTCAAAGCCCAAGGAATGTTTGAGACATGTAAGAATTACAGAGGGTATAGAAGGGGTCCAACCTTTTTTTCCCCTCTGCCCCACATTGGAAGAATCAGAGTTGTCTTGAGCCACCCACTAAATACACACACACACTAACAAATGCTGATCAGTAAAGAAAAGGTCTGTCCGTACTTTTTCATATTATTGGACACCACAGATAAAAACTACCCTCACAAAATCATCAGGTGACCCAAAAAAGGCCGCAGGTTGGACACGTATGGTGTAGCATATGTGGTGGCAGGAGATGAGGGTGAAGGGGAGAGCTGGAGGTCTTATAAACCACGGGGTGGGGGGGGATTCGAATCCTCTTCTTAGCTCAGTTGGAAGCTGTTAGACATTATTAATATTACACAAGTGGAGGTATGATACAATCCGATTCATACTTAAGGAAAATCATTAGAAAACAAGGCTAGTAGCAGGGAATCCAGTTAGGAAGCTCTTGGCTTAATCAGGCAAAAGATGATTATGACCTGGATTCTGGTGATGGTCATCCAAATTGAGAGAACTAGATGAGTTTGAGAATATTTAGAGGATGATATCAACAGTACTTGGTGATTGAGGAGAAGGTATAATGTACTAGTTAAAGAAAACAGACTCTAGGGCTGGGTGCAGTGGCTCACGCCTATAATCCTAGCACTCGAGGGGGGGGGGAATGAGGTAGAAGGATCGTGTGAATTTAAGAGTTTGAGACCAGCCTGAGCAAGAGTAAGACCCATCTGTACTAAAAATGGAAAAATTAGCTGC
This sequence comes from Loris lydekkerianus, assembly GCA_963574355.1. Lineage (NCBI taxonomy): Eukaryota > Metazoa > Chordata > Mammalia > Primates > Lorisidae > Loris > Loris lydekkerianus. The sequence continues at coordinate 25,479 of CAUYPK010022442.1, forward strand.
ACATTTTGGTGGGCGCCTGTAGTCCCAGCTACTTGGGAGGCCGAGGCAGGAGACCACTTGAGCCCAGGAGTTTGGGGTTGTGAGCTAGGCCGACGCCTTAGCCTTCACTGAGTTTTGGGGCTCTTACTCTAGTTCTCGCCTTACGCCCCTTCATCAGTCTGTAAGGGCAGTTTCATTACACCTCTGCAGTCTGTCATTTTAGAACGTGTTCACAGTTGCCTCCCCCAACCCCAAAGGGAACTTTTTAAGAGATTAGAATGTTCTAAATTCTAAATTTGTCTGTTTCTTCATGATATCATTTCTCTTTTTCCTCCATACTTCATAATTCCTATAAATTAGAACATAAATCTAAGTTTATTAAGATTATACATTTTTTGGCAAGAATACGTCATAGGCGATACTGTATACTTCATATTGTATCACATCAGGAGTTTGTCAGATTGTCCCACCATGAGCAATAATAATGTAGGGTTTAGGGGAAAGTTAGCTGAAAAGATCTACTTACAATTAAGGCAGATTAATAAGAGAAAAGTTTACGTTTTGTTTTGTTTTTTACTGTCTGCATGGGGAGAAATGAGGGGACAGTGGCTGATTATTATCATTATTTTAGCTAACCCTGTTCCTTCACTGAGTGTTGGGGCTCTTAATCTCGTTCTCAGAGTGATTACTCACTATCCCAATGAAGTTCAGATATTTTTATGCCTGTTTTAGAGGGTAGAGGGGAAATGAGAGGCATAGGAATTCTGTTTGTTGGGGGGTGGGGTGGGGAGGATAAATGGTGCTTGGCAGAAACACCAGAATAAATGGATGGCAGAAACAGATTGACTTGTAAATTAACCTAAGAGACAGGCTTTAAATGATTTGGGCCTGTCTGGTTCATTCGTGATCATCTTTCCTGCAATGTATTGAGATAACTAGGAGAGGAGGGAAAGTCCATTGTTCTTTTGGTTTATGCAGATAGACCTCAAAGTATCCTTTATAACAAGGAGTCATATTTTGGGGATGAAATTTCCTGAGCTCCTTCAATAAGTTTGACCTTTTCTGTTTAATAGTATACTTTTTCCCTTCGAGAATATCAGGAAATCTTTGGGAATAATTTAACACCAAGTGGCATAGCATCTATTGATAATTTTTCCCAAATCCATTATTGTCATTGGTGGTTGCTAATCCTGTCATCTCTTCTGCATTGTCCGCGGGCAGCCTTAGATAAAGAAGGCATTCTCAGGCCTCTTTGCCTACTTGTCCTGGCCATGGAGGCCCATTCATTGTCCGTGGCTATGTAGCCTGCTTTGTAACCTTTCCTACTTTGTAAATCTACCTGCCTCTCCCTCAGGAAACCTTGTTCCATACTTGCATGTAAAGAAAGAAAGAAGAAGTCATTTTCAACTGAAAATGAATACTAACTATTTCCCCAAAATTCAGGGTAAATTCTTAACTCTTTCTTTAATTAGAAGTTTTGAGAAAAGGGAGTTTGGTGTTACACATAGAAACCTCCACTAATTATAGATAAACTTCTTTTTATTCGCTATTTAGCGTATCATTATGCACTCATGGATTTTTAAAATTTGTGATAATCACATAATTACTAATTTTCGATGCTCAAATTCTCTCAAATGGCGACTGAAACCCGATTGAAGCTGGCACCAATGTCCTTTTGACAGCCCCCTATTAGTCTTTGAGTACTTTTCTACTTTCTAGGAAAATATGATCATCTAGGGCAGGCTCACCTAAACTCCCCCTCCGAGACCTGCAGCCAGTAATATCTCTTAGGAGTCCTTCCTTTCAATGGAGAAGAGTATTTAGAAAGCAAGATCTGAGCACTAGGGATTTTCATTTATTACAGTGGATATGATTAGTGTATAGATTTTTTCTAATTATGTTTATGTATGTGCATATATTTTTAAGTCATGGGTTCATGTTAATACCTATGCAAATTTAACACTGTAATTTTATATTGTATCTTTAATCGTCCTAGGAACATCTTGGTTTCTAATAACATTTATATAATTATTTGCTTCATCCCACAGTATTTAAAAAAAGGTTAAAAATTACAAAACCAAATATTAATCCTATAAACACTTGTAAAGTTAAAGATTTCTTTGTATTTGTCATTGTTTTTAGAATATAGCCTAGTGAAAATGTAAGTCAGAAGCTATGTTCAAAAGTGACTACAAGTAGTTTTTTGTCTTCATATGGTTGTATTACCAATTTGATAGGCAATTAAGTGCATTTTTTTCTGCTTGTTTTTGGTTAAGGTTGACTTATATCTTATTTCATTTTATTTTATTGACTGTATAAAACATTGTTACTGGACAAACAGGGTCCAGCTGCCTGCTACTGTCAGCTAATACACAGGGATGGGGGGAGGCTGAGGCAAGAGAATCGTGTAAGCCCAAGAGTTAGAGGTTGCTGTGAGCCGTGTGACCTCATGGCACTCTACCCAAGGACGGTACAGTGAGACTCTTGTTGCTACAAAAAAAAAAAAAAAAAAATACACAGGGACAGGGATAGGCCCACCAAACTGTCAAAAGGCTGGGATTCTGGAGAACATTGAGAGTAGCCTCCAAGACTGTTCTGTTCTTCCATTTCCAGAATCACAGGTTTATACACGTAAGTTTAAAGCAAAGACCAACTTAACCCTTATCTTAAACAATAATCCGCAGAATCCATAGTAAACAGTAATCAGTATAAGTCGTGACCTAAGACAACATTTTAATTCAGAAGTTAATCTCCTAAATCAATTCACCTGAACTACTCAAGATGGGCCTCTTCATGGTGGGAGCTAAATTTACAAAAAAAGGTTAAGTGTGGGAGACGGGGTGAAGGTCAGGCAGGACCTAAGTGACCAGACCAGCTGTGTCCTGTCTGCCCCAGCCTGACAGGCTCCATCTTATTCTTACTGTATGTGCTTTCACATTTGTTGTTCATAAGTCAAACTATATTGAAAATCATGTTAGGAAAGTTTCACTTCTATTTTTTTTTTTTTTCTTTTGTCGCCCTCCGTAGAGTGTGTTGGCCTTACAGCTCACAGCAACCTCCAGCTCTTGGGCTTAGGTGATTCTCTTGCCTCAGCCTCCCAAGTAGCTGGGACAACGCCCGGCTATTTTTTTTGTTTGCAGTTTGGCCAGAGCTGGGTTCGAACCCACCACCCTCGGTATATGAGGCCGGCGCCCTACTCACTGAGCCACAGGCGCCCCCTTCACGTCTATTTTCTATCTCTACTCTCTACCTCAGTGCTTTTTCAATCCCACTGTGCATAACCATTTCTATTAATTTCTAGTCTAGCCTCCCGGTGTTTCTGTTTCTAACTGTCCTTGTTCCTTAAGGTGGCTGTGACAAAAATACTATAGACTAGGAGGCTCAAACAACAAGCATTTATTTCTCGTAGTCCTGGCAGCTTGGGAAGTCCAACATCAGGGCATCAACGGATCTGATGCCTGGTCAGGGCTCCCTTCCTGGGTGGAGGTGGCTTCCTTCCATATGCCGGAGGTGGTGGGTTCAAACCCAGTCCCAGCCAGAAACTGCAAAAAAAAAGAACAAAAGAAAAAGGGCTCCCTTCCTGGTTCATAGATGGCCATCTTTTCACTGTGTCCTCACAAGGCAGAGGGGGAGGCGGGAGCTCCCTGCTTCATCTGTTACAAGGCACTAATCTCATTCATGTAGGCTTTCCCCTCTTGATCTAATCACCTCCCAGAGGCCCCACCACTACATACTGTTACTTTGGGGATTAGGGTTCAGCATATGACTCTAGTTTTACTTCTACACTAGTTATATTGTCTCTGCCCAACCAGGTTCAACTGCCTGCCACCCACAGGAAGCCAGCACCCAAAGACAGCAGCATTTACAGCAGAGATAGTTTGTTCCTCTTAGCACTAAATGGGGAGATGGGAGGAATTTCTCTAATCCTCCTCCCTTCAGAATTTGGGATACAGGGTTTTTAAAGACAGTTTGGTGAGCAGAGGATTAGGCAAGTGGGGTCTGCTAGTTGGCTGGGTTCAGGGCGGAATTAGCAATCTCTTGGAATGGGCTGCTGCCTGCCGGCTGGGCCAGCCAGGCTGCCGGAATGCAGTTCCTTCTTGGGTGGGGGGGGGGTCCAAGACCAGTTGAGTCAGTTTCTTGGTCTGGGCCGGTCAGTCAATCCACTGGAATGAAGGACCTAGAAAATAATTTGAAAAACTACGACTAGGTTTCTGAACAGGTGATGCAAAGATTCTTAACGTTTTTCCTTAGATAACAACTACCAGCTGTGCTCTCCAGAGAAGCAATCATAGAGCAACAAATGAGGGGAGAGTGGCTGATTAGATCATTATTTTTAGCTAAGCCCAGTTCCTTTACAGAGTTTTGGGGCCCATCTCTAGTTCTTGCCTTGCCCCCCTTTGTTAGTGTGTAAGGGCAGTTTTAGTATCATTTTGTATTCCACACTGGCACACCTAGTTTATTTGCCTGATGCAGATAATTTTTTTCTTTTTTTGCAGTTTTTGGCTGGGGCTGGGTTTGAACCTGTCACCTCCGGCATATGGGGCTGGCACCCTACTCCTTTGAGCCACAGGCGCCACCTGATAATTTTTTAATACATTCCTCTTCTATATGACAAAATTATTTACAGTAATAACCATGAAATAAAATATAGTAATAGGTAGAAACAAAATGTAAACAATAAATATTTTTATTAAATGTTGAATATGGAATCATGCCAATAAAGGTAATATAAATGAAAGTGCAGTAAATACTTATTAAAATATCTCCAGAAAATTAATCTTAATTTTTTTTATGTTTGTTAAAAATAAGTATAAAGTTTTTTTCTCTGCAAAATCCAGAGAAACTGACAAGATGATGGCAAACATTGATGCTATTTGATCTCTAGTTTATAACCAGGCGCTCAAATAAACTTGGCCCTTTACTTTCTAATAGCAATCAATGTAAGAGCAGCATCTTTCGTTGTCTCTCTCAGCATTCTTCAAGTTCTTACTCTTTTTTCAGTGTAAATATTCATTTTCTTACATTTTATTTTTGTATAGTTAATGCCCATACCACAGTTCCCATGCACTTTCCTTTCAATGATAGTTTTAAAGGTTCATATTTTATTGTCCATTGTCCAAGGCTGATTCCCACTATCTGCAAAAATGTTCATGTCTGATTAAGTAATTTAGAACTTTTTACCACAAACAAACAAACAAACAAAAACACAAAGAGGAAAATCCAACAAAGACAGCCTAGAAAAAAGAAACAGCATGCAACTTGTCATTATTTATTGTAAATGTGTTGTTTAAATTCAATAATATGTAGTATCATGGGGTAGGGGTCTGTGTTTGAAGGAAATTTGAATGATTTAAAAACATTGTGAAATTAACTTCTGAAATAGATGTGTAAGTGAGTCCATGCATATCAGAGGCTAAACTGGAAGTTCTCCAAATTGGCTTCAGTGTTTATTGAGAACTAAGTATTAATGATAAAAATGTGCTAATGTAAAGCTTATATACATGTAACAAAATTCAACTGTTAATGTAACAATTACTTAGAACAACAAAAGTTTTTTGGGGGGAGTATTTTGTAGTACTGACATTGCTTGGAATCGCAGGCACTTGATGATAAAAGGCAGGCTGATATTTTAGATATAGTTGTTAAGCTCTCCGTTGGAGAATGTACCCCCTTACTGGGGGCACCGAGAGTGATCTGCTTCTCCCACCCCATCCCTGGTATACTACTGTACCCACTAGCATTATATAGGAATGTCTGTGGCTCACGCCTGTAATCGCAGCACTCTGGGAGGCTGAGGCGGGTGGATTGCTTGAGCTCATGAGTTCAAGACCAGCCTGAGCAAGAGTGAGAGCCCATCTCTAAAAAATAGCCAGATGTTATGGCAGGTGCCTGTAGTCCCAGCTACTCTGGAGGCTGAGGCTAGTGCATCACTTGAGCCTAGGAGTTTGAGGTTGCTATGAGCTATGATGCCACAGCACTCTATCCAGGACAACAAAGTGAAATTCTGTGTTGAGTATTTTGTCAGTCTGATGGTTGAAAATTCATATTGCTTCCATTAGTAGTTATCTTATGAGTGACAATAAATACCTTTTTACAAGTATAAAGGCCATTGTATTTCTTTTTCTGTAAATTGCCTAGCCGTTTATTTCACTACTGTTTTTCATAGTGGCTTTTCACCATTCTTTTCAATTTATAGTTCTGTGTTCTGTTTTTTGGGGGGAGGGGTGAACGCAGGGCATCGTTTTTTACTTGATCGACCGTGGATATGAGAAGCCTTAGTGTACAACATTAGCAAATGTTGCCTTTCCCCCTGTAAGGTGGCCTATGCATATTGCAGCTGTTCTGAGGAACTAAAACAACCTCATATGTATAAGCCTGGAAAATCCGTGTGTGGTGAAACGGAGCTTTTCAAATTGGGCTAACAATGGGATCTATTTTTATACATTGGAATTTTTCATAAAATTTCTTTGACAATACAATTCTGTTCTTAAATTATTTTTTAAATCACTGCTATAAAGTAAGAAGACGCATTAGTAGTTCTTCTAAATCTTATAATACGCAACTGTATAATAGTAGCTACATAATTATGACCAAAACAATTAGAAATCAGTAATTTAATGAATAAATTGATTTCTTCACTGAATCGGCTAGGTAATTTAATTAAAATAGCTATCACAAATATAGCCTTACTCTTTAAATTATTTATACTTTTGATAAGAAGCATAATGTATTTTATTTTTTAGGGTCAAATATGAATTTTTATATCTCAGTGTTTCATTACATTTTTATGTTATATAAAAATAGCTTCCAGAAACAGAACTGAACATTTAACTTTATTTGTATGTTTGTATATTCCCTTTCAAAAGTCAATATTAGGCCAGGCCCAGTGGCTCATGCCTCTAATCCTAGCACTCTGGGATGCTGGCAGGGGTGGGGTGTTGCTTGAGCTCAGGAGTTGGAGACCAGCCTAACTAAGCGGGAGACGCCATCTGTGTAAGTAGCTGGGCTAGCACCTGTATAGTTCCAGCTACTTGGGAGGCGTAGGCAAGATGATCACTTGAGCCCAGGAATTTGAGGTTGCTGTGAGCTATGACACCACAGCCCTCTACCCAGAGAGACAAAGTAAGACTCTGTCTCAAATTTAAAAAAAAAAGTCAATATTAATGTATATATTTTTATAGTTACAAAGTATACCTACATGTTTATGTTTGGGCTTTTTCTCTTTTTTAAATGTAAAAACAGTAACATTTAAAACAAAAATTTAAAGACAAGGCACACTCACTTTATAATCTTATTACTAGTAACTTTAATTATTTGCCAATTTGTCCTATTTTTTAAGGTCTCTTCTAAAATTGTTACATCTGACTCTTTAAAAATCCAGATCACTATGGATAATCTTCCTTGTCTCCATAGTTCATTATCTAATAGTTCCTCTTTTAAGTATAATAATATTCTTCAAGAGTAGCAAAAGTGGACTTGGCTTTAGTTTTTAATTTGAAATTTAGCAAAATATCACAAGTGCATCATATTATTTATTGGAGAGTAGAAGCGTTAGTTCAAGTGTGTGTACTGTAAACCTTTCTCATAATGTCAGTAACAAGGTGATAAAATCATATGAGAGTGTATCTTTACAAAGAAGAGTTGCTATTAGGGTCTTCTTTTTCTTCATCTCCCCTCCAGTGTATTGAGTGTCAGTTCATTCTCTTCTCTTCTTCAGGGACACCCATAATTTGGAGTCTGGGTGCCAGCACTCCCTGCACACGCCTGTGAGCGTTCATTCACTCCGCGCCTCACCTCATTCCTCACGGCTGGCTCGTTCTTAGAGTCAGCCTCCTATTTCCCCAATCCAATTTTCTGCTGTGTTGATTCTTCTAAGGTTCCACTGCCGGTGTTAATTGGTTTGTACTAAATTTATCCTGTGCTGGTCTGAGTGCCCTCGGACTGTTCTCCTTGTCTCCATGGTTCATAGTGTTGCCGGAATGATCCATCTGAAATGCAAATCTGACTGTGTCATTCCCCTGGTAAAATTTTTAGTGACCTCACTGCCGAGAGGTGTTCTAACCCTGTAACATCATGAGTTAGACTAGAGCTTTCTGTTCTCTGAGCACCCTGCCTGTCATTCAAGTCTTCATTCAAGTCCCGTGCGACCATGCTATTTATCCCCAGGCCACTTTCCCCGGCCAGCCTGTCCATCCCTATTCATCCTACTTTGAACCTACTTTGCCTGCTTCCTACGCAGACACAGGTCTTTTCTTCTTGTGTATACTCCTGTGTACCTTGTACATGGTTCTCAACTGGGTTTTATAGCTATTGTTTATACTTATCTATGATGCCATAACAACAGGGCAGGTACTGTGACACTGAGGGCAGGTGCTACCTTGTGACTCTCACATCCCCAGCACCTCACACAGTCCTTAGCTCAGATACTTTGTTTTATTACCCTCTTGACCTTTGGTTTTATTGACTTTAAGGGAGAGGTGGACCTCTATCACAGGATCTATTTTTTTTTTTTCTTTTTTATGGGAAGTAGTTTTACTAGAGCCAGGCTATTTATTTTTTTCTTGGTCATATTTTCTTGTATATAATGTACTAATCCTAAAGATACAGTGTCCCAGTAACATGCCCTGAGTCACCATATGGTGTACAAACCCTGAGTCAGGGTTCAGGAACTGGTTCTGTAAGTCATCTGTGAAAGGCCCAGGCACTGTTCATTTCAGTAATCAAATTATAGGCTTAGGTCAGCCAGGACTGGCTTCTCTAGCCTAATTATTGGATCTCAACCTTGGGACGGTGCTCATCCCAAGCTTTTACAGCTTGTTCCTACTTACGCAGCTCTGAAATTTGAAATCCAGCCACACTCGGCAGGGTGGTCTTCCTCTTCTGTTTTTGTTGTTTACTTCCAAGGTTATATTGTGTTCTAACTCTTAAACACTTAAGAAAAGGAGGAAAACTAAGATTTGTAGATTTCTTAAAAATGGTATACTTTTTTTGGTTCACTTTAAAAAATACTCTTGGTATAGAAAATTGTGAACGAGAAGGTAAAAATTCTTCAGTATCTTGCCCCTCAGAGATAAGTGCCTTTTAGAATGTTTCTGCATATATTTACATACGTAAGAAATGTGTACCTGTTTCATAAATGGCACTGTGCATTAGGTGCTGTTCTTTAGCTTCCTTTTTTTTTTTTAACTCAGCAATATATTTAGACATCATTATGCAGCAGTAACTGAATATGTGTTCTATTTTTAGTAGTTGACTCACCAGTTACCTATAGTTGAACATTTAAATTCCTGATAAATAATGCTGCGGTGAACATTCATCTTTTACTTTTGAAAAAATTTGCGCTTGAATAGAGCTTTTTTAAAAAAGGATATTCAAGCATATGTTGATAGATATTGGCAAAATGTCTTTCAGAAATGTTGTACCAACTTTTACCCTCATCAATAATGCATGAAAGTACTTATTGCCCCACGTCTCTTCCAAAGCTAGATTTTTGTCAGTTACCCCCTGTGAGCTAAAGATGCCCAAATTGTGGTTCTAAATTTAGATATCTTACTAGTTTCCACATACTTGTATCCAACAACTTACTTGAAGTTTTGACATGGTGTCTGTCTCACTAGGACCTCAAAACAACATTCCCAAACAGTAACTTGATGTCCTGCCTCACTTTCCAAACCTGTTCCTTCTCCCTTCTGTTTTTCTTCTTTGAATGGAATTTAAATTTACCTGGTTACTCAAGTTAGAAACTTGAGTGAGTGTTTTTTGGTTTTTTTGTTTTTTGGTTTGTTTTTTTTTTATCTCTTTCCCCGAATCTTCCTATCAAATCATATTACCAAGGCTTATGGATTTTACCCACAGTACCTCTTCTATCCAAACATGAGGTGAACCCCTTTCCTACGCTGGCCCACAATTACCAAAAGACATGGTTTTAAGAACATCTTTGGTTAGACAGTGTGAATCTAAACTTTTAGGGATATATTCGGATTTCTACTATGAATATTTAATTTATTTATAAATATACTTAAGACCATAATTTAGAAATACTGATTTTCCACTATCTTATGTAAAATCTTTTGTTAAATTTCAGATTAATAAGGGAGTACATACAATCACGTTATAGGGTTTGCTTTTTTTTTTTTTTTTTTTTTTTTTTTGCAGTTTTTGGCCAGGGCTGGGTTTGAACCCGGCACCTCCAGCATTTGGAGCCGGCACCCTACCCCCCTGAGCCACAGGCGCTGCCCCAGGGTTTGCTTTTTAAGGTTGAAGTCTGGCTTGCAGTCGTTCCCTTCACCCAGGAAGTGTGCACTACACCCATGTAGTATACCCACTGGGGGGACGTACCCAACTCCTGCCCCCCTTACTTGAATTTAATTGAGTTTTTCTCTCTGAGCATGTAGGTGTTAATCTCCTAGCTCTAATTAAGTACTGAGTACATGTAATGCTTGTTTTTCCATTCTTGTGATACTTCCTTTAGGAGAATGTTCTCCAAATCCATCCAGGTTGTTAAAAAAGATGGGAAATCTCCCACCTTTTTATGGCTGAATAGTATTCCATGGTATACATGTACCACAGTTTATTACGTGTGTTGAAGGGCACCTGGATTGTTTCCACATCTTTGCAGTTGTGAGTTGTGCTGTAGTAAACATTGGAGTGCAAATATCCTGATGGTAAAATGACTTTTGGAGGGCGAGTGTGGACACCTAGTAATGGTATTGCAGGATTCCTTCCCTAGAGGCTGTACTAGTGTGCAGGCACACCAGCAGTGTGTGAGAGTCCCCTTCTCTCTTCTTCCACACCAGCATCTGCTGCTTTGGGACCTTGTGATGGGGCCATTCGCATGGGGCTAAGATGATATCTCAAAGTGGTTTTGATTTGTATTTTTCTGGTGATTAGGGATAACGAGGATTTTTTTAATGTGTTTGTTGGCCTTTCGTCTCTCCTCATGAGAAAAGATTCTGTTCATGTCCCTTGCCCGATTCTTAAGTGGTTGTTTGATCTTTTCTTATTGATTTTCTTGCATTCTCTGTAGATTCTGGATATCAGCCTTTTGTCAGATGTATACCATGTGGATATTTGGAGCACGTTGTCTCCTTGTTCAAGGGTATCCACTTGGGGACAGAGAAAGTCAACTATCACTCTTTGCTGATAATGTGATCTTATACCTAGAGAACCCCAAAGACTAAATCATGAGACTCCTGGAATTGATAAAGAGATACAGCAGTGTCTCAGGTTATAAAATCAACATACAGAAATCAGTAGCCTTCATATATGCCAACAACAGTCAAGGTGGGAATCAAATCAAAGAAAGATACAATACACTTCATAATAGCATCAAAGAAAATTACATACCTGGGAATATACAGGGTGGACATAACGTTTGTGTGCAATTGACTATATTAAACTATTTTAAATTGCACAAGAACTTTTTATGTACCTTGTATTTAACAAAAGATGGGAGGGACTTCTACAGAGAGAACTATGAAACACTTAGAAAAGAAATTGCAGAGGGTATTAACATATCATGTTCATGGCTTGGAAGAATCAACATTGTCAAACTATACCACCCAAAGCAATCTACCGATTTAATGCAATACCCATTAGAATACCAATATTATACTTTAAAGATCTTGAAAAAATAGTTCTACATGTCATATGGAACAGAAAGAAAACTCCAATAGCCAGTGCAATTCTGTGGAATAAGAAGAAATCTGGAGGCATCACTTTACTAGACTTCAGGCTATCCTACAAGTCTATAGTGATCAAAACAGCATGGTATTCGCATAAAAATAGATCTATGGAACAGTTTCTAGAGATGAAAGCAACCTCTTATTGGAAGTGAGAAACCCCATCAATGCTAACAAAGTTACCTTTCTAACATGCCAGTCTGGTCTTGTTACTTCTTTGCTTAAAGCTGGTCACTGCTGTTTCCTGACTGCCTTTCTGGTTTGCCTCTGTTACCACTTGGCTCTTGGGATTAGCATATCTCTCTAGCTTGATATAGGTGGCAGATAACTTCTGTTTATTGGTTGACTTGTTGATATGTTGATTGATTTTTAATTTTGGGGGGGAGGGTTAGAGACAGGGTCTTGCTGTATTGCTCAGGCTGGTCTCTTGGCCTCCAGTGATCCTCATGCCTCAGCCTCCCGAAGTGCTGGGATTCCAGCCACACTGGCCTCTAGCTGTTCAGATGTTTGAGGAGGTAGCAGGTAGGGTGGGGGCTATAGTCAATGGCAGCTCCATTATGGGAGCTTTCAATTTCTATCTTTCAATTTTTTTTAGTCTCCTGCTCCTAGGTATTGGGAGTTTTTTTTTCTTCCATTGTTTGAAGTGGGGGTGCTGGTTTCATTTGGTTCCTTCTTCATCAGAGTGAGCTAATGGGGAATTAGCAGGTCCCCCTACAGCAGCTTATACACCTTTTGTTTTGAAGATCATCGTGTACCATTCCACTTGCAAAGTCACTGTGGTCTGCAGCTTAGGAGTAGTTTTCCCTGCTAACATCACACCTCCCAGCTAAGAACTTGGACAGAGAAAAAAGGCCAATGAACTTGGCCGATGAGTTCCACCTCAGTCCTGCCCTGCCTTCTTGTAGTTCGTGGATACCCAAGGGTATCAGCAGAGCCTTCTGAATGTTACCCACTCAGCGTCTGCAAAATGTGCTGTGCTTGTGACACTGAGTTAGTTATTTGTCAGCTTCTGGCATTCTCTCGTGTGGCCCAAATTGTTTTGTAATTTTTAGATTTGATAACTTTTTAAGGAAATTAACTTTTCATCCTTCTATTTTTGAGCATTTCTCCTCAGTTTGTTCTGTGTGGGAGAGAAGGCTTTTTGTAAAAGTGACTTGCGATCGCCTTGTTACCTAGAAGATACTCTTACAGTTCTTTACCTGACATTTTTCATAACCATATTTTATAGGGATAACTTTAAAACTCTTACACAGGTGTTATTGATCATATAGAGAGATCAGAAATGGAAATGAGAAATACTTATATTATTTTGTTTTTTGAATGAATATTGTCTCTTCTCCAGAGTGAGATTACTTTTGATGTGTAATAGAGTTTTTAGGACCTTTAATTTTAGAAAATAGTTGAGGATTGTAGTGTACCTTTTTAAATGCTATCAGAGAAAAGGAAACTATTAATTGTTCCTTATAGTGCTTAATTATTTCAGCCCACTGCCTGAACCTAGAGGTTGAGATTGTTTGCATAAGGAAGAGTCTTAAAATACAGTACGATTTCTCTAGTGGTCACCTTTCTAAGGCCAGCATTCCCTTTCAGCTGTCTATCAGATGTTGAAGTGAAATAGCAGTAACGCATCTCCTACCTCAAGTCTTGGACGTTCTATTGAAGCTCATAACTCTGATTTGCAAAGATTATTGAACCCAGCAATTCTACTTTCAGTGAAAATGACAGCGCACAATCGATGGCTTTGTACCCTCTTGTCACAGGATGAGGCATTAATACCGTGACTCAGTTATTGGTAGCCAGCCAGGAATTGGTCATCAGGCTAGATTATGACAGGTTTGCTAAGGATTCCTGACGGGAGTATCCCAAAGAAAAAATTATAAATAGCTTCAGGATAGAACTTTAAAAATACTGATTTTAAAAGAAATATGAAAACTAGGGAAAGAAAAGGAGCCAGTTTTTCTTACTTTTTGAATTTTTTTCCTACTCTTTTCTATTAGGAAGTTCCATCATATTTTGCTCTTCCTTTTAACGGACAAATTGTGGTGATTTTCATCTTATTTTTCAAATGTAGATTTTAGTTCTGTAGCTTATCAGTTGACTGAGAGTTTCAGTTAAAAGAGAAATGGTTGTCATTTGCCTATCTATAGTGAAAATAATGCTGATATGTATCGAATACAAATGACTGAAGAAAGCTCTCACCAGTAGTCTCAGCTTTCACCGAGAACTTGGAAGTTTTTTGTCATCATGGTTTTCTACGTGGTTGTCAGGCTTCTTTTTCTGCTAATGACCTTTGAAGGGTACAGGTTTTGAAAATATGGTTTCTAGTTCCTAAAGAGTTTTTTTCTAATTCTAGTAATAGATTTCCACTGTGGAAAATTTGAAAATACAAATTCTATAAAGAAAAAAGTTGATAAAGAAAAAAGTTAAAAAAAAATTTTTTTTAATCACAAGGTAATTACACCTGGTGAGAATACCTTAAAGTATCACTATGTGTTTAAATATGAGTTTGTTAAACTGGGTGAAGTGGCCCACACCTGTAATCCCAGCACTTGGGAGGCCCAGGCAGCCGGATTGCCTGAGTTCGGAGATTCAAGACCAGCCTGAGCAAGAAGGGGACCTTGTCTCTAAAAATAGCTGGGCCTTGTGGCAGGTGCTTGCAGTCCCAGCTAATAGGAAGGCTGAGGCAAGAGTTTGTAGTTGCTGTGAGCGATGACGCCATAGCAGTCTACCAAGGTGACAAAGTAAGACTCTGTCTCAAAAAAATAAAATAAATATGAGTTTGTTTTATGTACATCCCTTACATTTTTTATTTACATATCTTCTGATATTTTTTATTTTGGATTCACAATGAATGAATGAAATAAATGAATAAAATGAATGAATGAAATGAATGAATAAAATGAATATTTTATTTTGTAACTTTTTTTATTTATTAATGGAAAAAATTAATGTTACATAACAAAACATGACTTTTTTTGTTTTTTTGAAACAGAGTCTCTCTCTGTGTCCAGGCTAGAGTGCAGTGGCATCATCATAGCTTACTACAACCTCAAACTCCTGGGTCCGAGTAAACCTTCTGCCTCAGCCTCTGAAGTAGCTAGGATTACAGGTGCTTACTACCGGCTAATTTTTCTATTCTTAGTAGAGATGGAGTCTCACTCTTGCTCAAGCTGTTCTTGAACTCCTGAACTTAGGTGATCCTCCCACCTTGGCCTCTCAGAGTGCTGGGATTACAGGTGTGAGCAACTGCATCCAGCCCCCCAACAATAACTAGTTTTAAAAACTGAAATGTCCCAGAATAGTCCAGAGTATTTAATGCTTAGACTGGGCAAGAATTTAATTTAATGATATAAATTATTTTACAAATTCATTATGTTCCTACTTGCCTGCAGTGAGAATGGCATATTAGAGAAATATGTAGGTGTGGGCTAAGTTTACAATAAATACAGAACAGAATTTGAAGGATTGGCGTATAAAGTGTAATGAAACATGCTTTTAAAGATTTATAGATCTTGCTGCTTTAATGAACAATTGAAGAACTTAGTGAAGACAGCATTTTGACAGAGTCAAAATAAAATCATTTCCCCTGTTTAAGAAACACAGTTTAAGGCGAAGTTGTATATAGACTATTGAAGAGTGCTGGATCAGTTAAATGAGTGCTCCCTTCAAAAATTTTGTGTATTCAAGGATGGAAAGGGTCAAACGAACAATTAAAAATACAGAATGAAGCTGATTCACTCATTCTGTGTGCTAGAGACTAAAACTAAACCTGCAAAAACAAAGCATGGCCTTGGCCCTTGGCTGGCAGGTGTTTGTGTTTAACAATGTAGAAGGCATTTAAAAATAACTTTTCTGCCACAGAATTTGTTCTCTTATGAAATGTACAGGTATTGATTATCTAGAAAAGGCTTGTAAATACCACTTAGTTTCACAAACCAGTGGACAGTTTGATTTATTTTGTTTGAAGACCCTCTGCCTTGAGCCAAGGAGCGGAGGAGCCAATAAGAAGAGCTGCTCTTCAGAGTCTCTCTCTAATGGGAAAGGGCTGGTTAGTGATATTAGTGTGTTGAGCTGGTTGTATTGAACATTTTTTAGGGAGGGGGAAGTTACCACATTGACTTATAGACCTCATAGAAAGGAAGAGAACTGGGACGTGGTTATGCCCATCTTTTACCTTTGAGTCTAGCAGGGTTTTGAAAATTTATTGTCTCTCTAGGTGTGGTTCCAAGGCGAGAGATGTCTAAAAGAATAATTATGTGAAGAAATTCTTCTGGGTGTGTAGAATGCTCTGAGAAGCTCAGGTTTCTCCAAGGATGTGTATGATTAACAGATGAGAGGGGTGCACAGTCATCACACAGTTACACAGTCCTACGTGGACGTTAAGAAAGAAACATTCTAGAATTTTCTTTTCAAAGGCCAAAAATCAGAAGGAGCCAAGATGCTTAAGAAAGCACAAAGAACTTTTAAGGTTATTTTGGGAGCAAAGGCAGTAAGAGGGAAGAAGTAGGTTCGCTGTCTGAAAAAGATTTTCTTTCTTTTTTAGATTTCAGATTAATGTGAGGGGCATGTGATTAGATTACATTGTTTGTGTTAGTGAGGTGAAGTCCAAGGTGAAGTTGTGTCCTTCACCCAGGAAGTGTGCCATGTTCCCATGCGTTGCACTGGTGGGTGAGAACTCACCCTACCCCCTACTCACTTTCTGAATTTGAGTTTTTCTCTCATGTGGGCCTGTAGTTGTTAATCTACTAGTTTTGACTTCATATTGAGCACATGTGATGCTTGTTTTTCCATTCCCCTTAGGAGAATGTTCTCCAAGTTGTTACAAAAGATACAAAATCTCCGTCTTTTTATGGCTGAATAGTATTCCACGGTGTATATATGCCAAGCTTATTAATCCATTCATGTGTTGAAGGGTACATGGGTTATTTCCACATCTTTGCGATTGTGAACTGAGCTGCTATAAACATTCAAGTGCAGCCATCCTCATGGTAAAATGACTTTTTTTTCTTCTGAGTAGATACCTAGTCATGGGATTGCAAGATCCAACGGAAGGTCTACTTTTAGTTCTTTGAGGAATCTCCATACATTTTCCCTGGAGGCTGTACTAGTGTGCAGTCCCCCCAACGGGCATGGAGTTTCCTTCTCCCTGCACCCTCGCCAGCAACGGCTATGTTGGGACTTTGTGATGGGAGCCATTCTCATGGGGCTGAGATAATACCTCAAAGTAGTTTTGACTTAACCTATCTCCACGATTAGGATGATGAGCACTTTTTTATGTGTTGGCCGTTCATCTGTCCTTTTGAGAAAAGATCCTGTTCATGTCCCTTGCCCAGTTTTTAATGAGGTTGTTTGATCTTTTGTTGTTGATTTGCTTGAGTTCTTTGTAGATTCTTGTATTAGTCCTTTGTCAGATTTGTAACATGCAAATTTCTTCTGCTTTTCGGAAGGTTATTCCTTAGCTGTGCAGAAACTTTTAAACTTGATCAGGTCCCATTTATTTTATTTTTATTATTGCAGCGATTGCCAGTAGCGTCTTCTTTGTAAATTATTTTCCTAGGCTGTTAAGATTCAGAGTTTTCCCCATACTTTAGAGTATTTATAATTTCATGTCTTGTATTTAAATCTTTTACCTATTCATGAGTTAATTTTTGTAAGTGGTGAGAGGTGCAGGTGATACTTGGAGCAAGGGCAATAAAAGGGAAGAAGTAGACTCACTGTCTGAAAAAGAAGTTCTTAATGTTAGCTGTGTACAGGCAGAAATCAGACCTATACTAATCTTACTTTGCTTCTATAATTTTAAAATAGAAGAATTACTTTTCCAACAGTAAAAAGTAGAACAATCTGAAACAGGAGAAATTAAACCAAAAAAGAGAAAATAGTAAAAGTATCGTTCACTTTAAATGAATTTTAAGTTTAAAAGACTCAAATGAATGACCATGAGTTGAAGGAGCTTGGATATAATTTCAGAGTTATTGTCAGTATTTATACAAAACCACCAAGAATATGGGAAGTACCAGGAGACTAGAGAGAGACATATGTCCCATTTTCCAAAAAAGATTAAAGTATATTGTGAAACTTTAATCTAGTTTCCTAACTTAAACTGTGGCAGGATTTGAAGTGATCGTAAAATATAAAGTATTGTAAGCATGAAGAAGAAAATGGGATAATCATCATGAATTAATGTGAATTTCTAAGAACAAGACTTGCCAAACTGACCTAATTTTGTCCCCCAGTTTTATAGTTACTACTTAAGGCGTGTTGTGTCTTGATTTTAGCCAAGTAGTCAACAAAGTTTCCTGGACTATCTCTTGGAAAAGATGATGAACTATTGGTAATTAGATTGGTTTACAGCTGCTTACATGGCCATTCCCGTATCATCATGCCACATGGTTTATAAACTAATAGCCGGTTATTCTATACACTGATTCCCCAAAGAGAACTGGTGGTGGATATTAATTTGCATATATTCAGAAAATACGGATTTGTGGTTATAAGTACTTTTGACTCAGGATTTATATGTTGAAACTTGAGTGCCTATATTTATTTATATTATTGAGGTTTTAGTTGCAGACTTTTTCCCACGCAAGCTATATTTGTAAGATATATAATCTGTTTTTAAGTTTCATAAATCACTTTGACTTATAAACAAATCACTTAGAAGTTAAGGAATAATCTTAGTTCTTAGAGCAAAGGCTGGCTAGATAAGAATGCCAACATTGCACTAATGTACACAGCTATGATTTAACAATAAAAATAAATAAATTTTTAAAAAATGCCAACATTATGAAGAAATTTTTATTTGTTTAGTAACAAGTTCAATAACCCCCAAATTTTGAAATGTCAAGTTTCTATGTACTATCCCTAAACAAAAGGCAGGGGTTCATATACAACTTGATAATGTATATATTAAACAGTGTCTTTTTGAGTTAAAAGTTAATATGTATATTTAACACCGTCTTTTTGTAGTTAACCTTTTGGTAATCCCACAGTCAGTTCCTTCACCTCTAGAAAAGTTCTTTTGGTTTCTTGAGACAAGGAAGTTGATGATGACTCCAGGCTAGAGTGCCGTGGTGTCAGCTTAGCTCACAGCAATCTCAGACTCCTAGGTTCAAGTGCTCCTCCTGCCTCAGCCTCCTGAGTAGCTGGGACTGCAGGCGTGAGCCACCATGCCTCGCTATTTTTTTCTATTTATATTAGAGGCTTTTGTTCAGATTGGTCTTAAACTCCTGAGCCCAAGAGATCCTCCCACCTCAGCCTTCCAGAATGCTAGAATTATCGGCATGAGCCACTACACCTGACTGAGAAGGATTTTTTTTGGTTTGTGTTTACTAGTTTATAGTTTGAATATAATCTCTAAACCTTAGAAACACTCTGATTTTCTGCTTATATTAACACCTTCTCACATAGGTTATGGTTACTTGCACATGTAAGAAAAGAGCAAAAGAGGGGAAAATAAATATATTGTAGAATAATAGAATGAACTGGTTTGTAGTATTTGGTTTATCTAAGCTTGTGGTAAGCATGTCGCTCCAAATACCACGGAGAGTGCACTTTAATTAACTAGTCATGATTAACTAATCATTTCTTCTTCAGTAATATACTCTGTCCTAGCATTGGCCTGTTCTAATTGTCTGAAGTCTTGTTTGATGAACAATGTTTGGACTGCTTTGATTTTCATTTTAAGTTCAACCCTTCCCACAGATTGCCTGCTATCACCTTTCCATAACTCCCCGTTTTCTGCTACTATTTCTTTGAGAGCCCTAATATTTCTATTTATCTCCCATTTTCTTCACAAATAACAGAAAAGCTCACTCTTTTATTTCCATTTATCTATGAGTAAAACAAGTAGACAGAAAATGCCTAGTTGATTTAGTGAAAGGCAGAAGACCCTGAGATGGGGCCCAGTTTGGCATTTTCAAAGATGAGAAGGGTGCCAAGCGGAGGCAGAGCGTGATATGAGGGGGGAGAGTGAACGAGGTGGGACCAGAGATGGCCAGAACCCGTGGGCCCTTCTAGGCCTTCTACAGGAGTTTAGATTTCGTTCCAATTGCAAGAGGAAGTCACTGGGGGCTCTAAACAGAGGAGTAATCATTAGATTTATATTTTAAGTCTTATCCAGGCTGCTGTGAGTGATGGGGACAGGAAGGACGCAAGAATGGGTGCTGATCACAGAGTAATTACAGAGGTAGTACAGGGTTCCAGGTGGCGATGGAAATGGGGAGTTTCAAAGGTAGATGGGTGGGTGTAGGGTATAGAAGGGAAAAGGGGAAATCAACGATGACGTCTAGATTTGAGAATTGTTCTGTGGGATGATGGTGCTTTCTAAAGACAGGGAAAACGTGGGGAAAGGAAAACATTGGGGAAGGGTGGAATTAGTGTTCTATCTGAAGTTAGAGCTGCTTATTTGGCTTTCAAATATGTGAATGAGTTTGATGAGTTTGGAGGTTGGTGGAGAGAGGTGAGGGATGGGGAGATGATTTTAATCTCAAAGATACCATTATATAGGTGATATTGAAAGCTGTGGGGCTAAATGAAATTACCTTGAATATCTGTCACATCCTCTGATCTATATCTTCTCCCTCTCCTACCACGTAAAATGATATCCATGTTGCAGGTATATATTTTAATCATAATATTACTAATAATTTGATGTTTGTTATCTTCTTTTTAGTAAAATTGTCTGATTATTTTTCTGTTTATGGTTAAATGCCTTAAAGATACTCAGCCACCAGTTTGTAAGTTTAACTGGGCATCTAACAATTACGTTTTTTTTTCTCTGTGGTTTCCTTGTAGGTAAAGTCATTAACAAAGATTTGCGGCACTACCTGAGTCTTCAGTTTCAAAAAGGATCAATTGACCACAAACTGCAGCAAGTGATCAGAGATAATCTGTACTTGAGAACCATCCCATGTAAGTATGTGATGGAATACAAGATGCAAGGCAGTAATGTGCTTACTTAGCTGAGTAAACATCTAGAAATAACTCATGAGAGTATCATACGAAATTCTGAAGATCGAGTTGGGGACAAGAAGAAAACAAAACTTGGGTAAGAAGGATTTTCAAAGAAGCTCAGAGATTCTGTTTTTAAAATTAGAAAAACTGGGAGATTCTATATTGTGACTTTTAAGAAAATGACCAAAACTTAAGAATATATATATATTTTTCTTATGGTTAACTAGATTTTATTCCTATAAGTCAATTACTAAAGCCTAAGCAATAAAAAGACTTTTTAGCTCACAATGCCTTCATGTACCAAGAGCTAGTATTTCATTAGAATATTACTGGTTTTAGAATTTCCTTCCCCAACAGATAAAAAAGGAAGAAAAAGAAGAAGCCTGCTTTGCCTTCTTTGTTATAATCCATTTTGAGTTTTTATCTAGATGTTGGTGGATGTATTCCAATCTCAGTAGTTTTCAGAAGACCTGCTTATCATAGTAATGGTATCTTGTTTAAAAACACATAACAAGAATCATACACGCTTAAGTTTTGGCTTTAGTTAGTACAGGTCTATTCTCTGGGGGAGAATAAAAGGCAATAAAAAAAAAAAGGCGTGTAAAGACATTCTACTTTGTTTCCCTTTTACTAACTCTCATAATGGGTTTTGAATTCTACATTTCTTTTTCTTTTTCTTGTTCGGTTGTATGCAATGTCTAGTCTGTCACCAGGCCTTCCTAATGATGTTTTAAAATATCTGTCCCTCTGAAAGAAAGAAGCCCTCATTCTTTCTTGCTTGAACTGTATTTTTTTCCTTTCTTTTCTAAGTGACAAATAGCATCGTACACTTGCAAAGAGCTAGGCAAAACTGAACTCAGAATCTTGATCTTACTAGCTGCTTTACTTGTTCCTGAGTCTCAGAACCTGCATATCTGCAGTACAACGTGAGAACGCGTGTAGACCCCTGGACCTAGAGTCCGCGGTCAGCAGCGTCTGCCCTCCCTGTTTTAATTGCATGCCCTGCCTTTCCATCTTTAAAGCGTTCCTCTCCCTGGCTGCAGGATAAACTTGAAACTCCTCAGCATCATACAAAATACTTTTTATTTTTAAATCTGACTACTTAGCTATGATTTCCCCCCATAACTCTACATTGTCAGATTTCAGGATCACAACTCCTGCCTTATTTTTAATTTGCATTTGCCTGATATATCTTTGTCCATCTTTTTGTTTTTAAAATTCCCAAATCTCTTAAAAAAAAAAATTCTGAATCTCTTTATTTTCCACATAGTTCTGGACTTTACTCAATAGCGAAGGTTTCTCTTTATATTTATTGATATGATCAGTACCTTTAGCTTTTTCTGTTTTACCCTGTACGTCTTTTATGTAAGAAGCTTTTCACTATGTGGTCTATTTTATTTCATCTCTATTTTTAGGAGGGTTTGTATCTTTATTCTAATGGTTACCTTTATACCTTTTATATACTCTTTGTTTTTCCTTCTCCCCTTTTTTGCTTTTGTCCCTCTATGAATAATATTAAAATTGTCTGGAAAAAACTGTCTAGCCATCTCTTTTTCCACCTTCCCTCCCTCCTTTCCATCACCTGACTTGAAGTAGTATCTCTTCACTCCCCTCAAATATCAGGTAATCAGTAAGCTTATGTTACATTGTATATTCTTTCCTTGTTCTTACCCTGTTTTTTTGATTTTGGTGTTTTTGTTTTTTAAACAATTGAGCTATACCTGTATTGGCAAAGTAGCCAGCCATTATGTTACTGTGCTCTCCCCTTTCTAATCATCATTCATTCTGTGGATAAATACATATTTAATCCAACCACCCATCCTTACGTTGTTATTTTTCAATAACTGAGATTGTCTAAAGTTTTTTCTCTACTAGATTTCCTAGGAAAGACTCACAGGATCATCTTAGCAGTTTGTGACCTTTATACTTTAATATTTTGTTTGGATGAATATGAAATTTTTGGCTCAGATTTTCCTTCCTTGACTATATTAAATATATAAATTGATGATCCAGTTGTTTTCTGGCATAAAACATTACTCTTTAAAAGTTTGATCATGATCTCATTTTCATTCCTTTATAAGTAACTTGCTATGTGGCTGCATGGGGGTGTCTCAGGAGAGCATTTTCCGTTTCATAGCTCTAGAGCTTCCTCTTCCCTTTAAAACAAGATAATAAAAGTATGTACTTGCACTTTCTAAGATCTGCCTTCTTTGCTGCCCTCTGCCACTTTCATTAGGATTTTTTTTAAATTTACTTTTCTTGTCCCAGTTTTGCAGTTTCCTCGGTGTGAGGTTTTGTCCTAGAAAGGAGCTATAATTTATTTGGTTTCAGTTCACAGGGCCCAAGCAGCTGCAGCCCTTTCAGATCTTAACAGGATCTCTCAACCTACCCACAGACTGAAGTGCCCAAAAGCCCCTCTGGGAGCCTAGAAACAGTGACACCACAGTAGCGGGTGGCATGCAGAATACTTCAGTTACATCTGGTCTCTAAATGTCATTCCTTACTAAAGGATTCCAGGTCTCTTTGAGAGAAAATACTGATTCTAGGGTTGCGGCAAAGAAAGTACAAGATGAGCTTGGATCCGATTGAACCAGGAAGTATATAAATGTTGTTTTTTTTTTTAAATGGTAGGGACAGAAGGACATAGCCGCTTTAAGGGTAACAAATCTGACACAATTTGAGTAACAAAATGAAGGGAGGCAGAGGAACTTATGTTGTCACCTATTAGACTGTAGGTAGAACAGAACTGTGATCACTGAGAAAAGAGAAAAAGAGACGACACGAAGGAAACAGGTGATTTCCTCAACTTCCCCCGGAGGCACTTTCTGGACCCTAGCACAGGAAATGAATCCTGAGTTGGGGGACAGATATCTGAGTTCAAGAAGCCTGAGCTGGAGCTGTCTTGAATGAAGGACAGAATGCCAGGGTGGAGAGAGCTATGAAGAAAAAAGCTCAACCAGGAAGGTCACACTGTTGAATCTGCTGCTAACGACTAAGCTAAGCCTGGGTAGGACCACAGTCCACAAAGCCAATGAACAGCTCTCTGGGTCTGGGCACAGTGGCTCATGTCTGTAATCCCAGCATTTTTTTTTTTTTTTTCCAAGCCAAACTGTATCCAGCTTTATTAAAGATACTTTTCATAAACAATCATGGTATTTCAGGCAGGACATGGGCAGACGATCGTTAACAGTATACAACAACTTTCAAACTCCCTTCTTCAATGTTCTACCAAAAATCA
>CAUYPK010022450.1:0-21756 GCA_963574355.1 Loris lydekkerianus
CAGATGGGTTACAGCATTCATGTGGAAACCCTAAATTAGTTTCATAGTAGGGGTGAGTACATTGGATACTTTTTCTTCCATTCTTGGGATACTTTACTAAGAAGAATATGTTCCAGCTCCATCCATGTAAACACAAAAGAGATAAAGTCTCCATCTTTCTTTAAGGCTGTATAATATTCCATGGTCCACAGAATGGGAGAAGATATTTGCAGGTTATACCTCTGACAAAGGTTTAATAACCAGAATCCACAGAGAACTCAAACTCATTAACAAGAAGGTATTTTTAAATGCTGATGGCGCCTGCATGTTCAGATGCTAAAGCTTTTGTGTTTCTTCATTCCTGACAACACAAAACTGTTTTCTCCTTTCTGTTCTCAAACTCCACACTGAACGCTCCATGACCAGATGTGAGGGGCTTTCCCCAAGTTCTCCAAGCAGATACCAACTGGGTGTCCTATAATTCAGTTCCATTCTGAAGCTGTCTACCTAGATAAGAGTGTCAGATTTCACAGGGCGAGTGCTCAGTCTCACATAGCATGGCCCCCAATTGCAAGTAGTAGGTTGTCACCTATTCTTCTGACCAACTGTCTACAAACTGGGGTTCTCACACTCCCTTCCATTGATTGAATGGGTTCAATCAATTTGTTGGGATAGCTCACAAAACTCAGGGAAGCCCCTATTGAGTTGGCCAGTTTATTATCAAGGACACTATAAAGGATATAGATGAACACCCAGATGAAGACGTGGATCGGACATGTATCAAAGGGCAGACCTTTTATGCCCTCTGAGTGCACCACCTTCCCAGTATTTCATGGTTCAGCAAACCCAGAGCTCATCAAATCTCTTTGTCTAAGAGTTTTTACAGAGCTTGATCTCAACCCCTTCTTTCAGCCCCATCCCACACTTTCCTGGAGGTTGGCAGAGAAGTGAAAATTTCTAACCTTTTAATCATTTTGCCTTTAGCTAACCAAAGCTGTCTAGGGTCTCCACCTAGTCACCTCATTTGTATAAAATCAATGAAGCTTGTGACTACCAATAGACACACAACTACCACTCAGGAAATTCCAAGTACTATGGCCAGAACCAGGGACAGGACCAGATACATTTTATATTATTCTACAGGTCCTAAAATCTACATGAAGGACAAAAATAATATTGCTCTAACATTATGGACCGCAATTATGTAGGTGAGTGTTCACATTCACACAGGCTAGCAAGAACCAACTCCTTCAGGGGAAATAGGATATCCCTGGTTTCCCTGTCATGATGCCATTGTCATTTACTTGCAGAGAGATTATACCCATTATGTAAATTATTCTTTCTCTGTCCCTCCCTTCCCCAGTTAAGAGGTCATGTGATACTTAGATTCTAGTTCATATTGGTGGAAGCAAGAGTCTTCTTAAGAAAACTTTTTCATTACCTCAATGTTCTTTTCTACTACCTACTAATTAGCCCCTTCCAAATAATTAACATTCTGTAAAGTTTAACTTCCCAGATAAACTTCACCAGTGAAGAAGTTCAAATTTCTTATGTTCAAAATTATATTTGTTGGGCAGTGCATGTAGCTCAGTGGATAGGGTGCCAGTCCCACCTGAGGGTGGCAGGTTTGAACCTGGCCCCAGCCAGCTAAAACAGCAATAAGAATTGCAACAAAAATAGCTGGGTGTTGTGGTGGGCGCCTGTAGTTCCAGCTACTTGGGAAGCTGAGGCAAGAGAATTGCTTAAGCCCAAGAGTTGGAGCTTGCTGTGAGCTGTGATGCCACAGTTCTCTACCAAGGGTGACAAAGTGAGACACTGTCTTAAAAAAAAAAAAAAATTATATATATAGATATATATATATATATATATATATATATACACACATATAGATATGTATGTACGCATATATATTTGTTAACTTCTATCAACCTTCTTTTTGGCATTTTTATTGCTATTAATGATGTTACCATTCTCTGCACAGAATGCCATCTTTCTCACTATTCACATAAATTCTTACATTTAGCTTTAGAGTCTACCTTGACAAAGCCTTTTGAAACTATCCTCTATTTCCACCATTCTCACCTATGCGTAGGACCTTAGTACCTTTTCCTAGGTACTCTTTGTGAACTTTTAACTATTTTCTTAATCACAAAGTCTTTCCAATTTTCCCTACATATTGCTGCTAGATAACTCTTTGAAGTAATTCCATGGTTAAAATTCTCTAAGGGGTCTACCATCTCACACACACAAAAAAGAAAAATGAAATACAAATTTTCATGTTCTTAGTCAAAACTCTCTGAACCAGAACATTAATACATTAATATGGTATCAAAGAGGAAAGACGTTACAATGCCCTCCCATCCATGAAGATTATGGAACACAAAATGTGCTGGTATTGAAATATGATACATGAGCATGGAAATAAAAGTCATGGGGTTTCATGACACTGAAAAAAATCTCAAGTTTTTCCTCTAGATGAAATTAAATTTAAATATAAACTAGAAATGTTCTATGGTGAAGATGCCTATGAAGATATTATAAGTGCTCTATGGTGAAGATACCTATATCTGGTTATACACCAGATATAACCCACATATTCCAAAGTATTTGCTTAGAGTGTGTGTGTGTGTGTGTGTGCATGTGTGCACACACATTCACATGTATGTGTAATGATGGTGGTAGGCAAGGTGCAGGGATAGGCTAACATACTAATATTAGGACGAGATTGTTTGATTTGGCATTTCCTACCATATAGCACTACGTTTCTAGCCTTCTTGTTCTGTCTGGCAGTCCAGGCTGACTGCTATCTATTCCTAGAAACTGTCCCAAACTTTGCTTCCTCTGACCTTTTTATTGTTTCTGAAATGTCTCTTTTCTTCCTCCATTAAAAATTCTCAAGTTTTTAAGACACATTTGAAATGGTTCCTTACTCAAGAAGATTTCCCAATTTTTTTCTGGGCCTATTGCTTATCTATTCCATCATCAAACCGCATTGTGATATTTATACCCTCTTTTAGCTCTTTTCTTAGCATTTCTTATATAAGACCCTTTTGTGTGTTTATCATTTTAATTTCCCCTACAGTTAGTAATTACCTACAAAGTGGGTGTTTAATGTAATGTTTTTTAAGAGGAATTACCTTTTCACTTGTCAACTTTATGGAATGAGTTGAGTTCTTCTGGGTCTATCTCAGTTCCCTGTAACTCACCCATGAAGTTCATCTGTAGTAAGAACTCAACACTATATACTTTTAAAACAGAGAAGAACCTTAATTATTGAGTATCTTGATTTTTTTAAAAAAGAGAGTATAAATATAAAAGTCTTTAACACTTATTCCCTAGGTTTTTCTGTAAAATATTTTAGATGACCACTACCCCCACACAATGACTTTATTGCTTATACATTTTGCTGTCTTATTTCATAAAAGAAATGCTTTAAAGTAAAAATGGGTTTCAAATTAGATGGCAACATAATAATATTTTTGTATTACCAAGTCCGGTATTAACAGTCCTGCCTGCTGTTCTGTCCACATCAGTCCTCCCCTATCCCAAAGGCATTGCATCTGGAGCAGGAGTTGTGAGACTTCCTATTGTCACAACTGATATAGCTTAGATAGGGAGATAAAACTTCACAGTAGAAATCCCAATATTTCCTTAGCTTCAGCCCACATTGTATTCCATTGTGTTCATCTCTCACTTAACCACGATATTCATCAGGTCCCTCCCCCAACCCAGGTTAGAAAATGCAATATCCTGAAGGATAATTCCCATACATGGACTAGCACCTTTTTTTTAATTATTATTATTATTCTTTCAGTTATAGTGAGTACAAATAGAACTTCAAAAAATATCTTACAAAAACACAACATAGTATCAAAGAATCTAATTGCTACCTCTCCTGTAAATCTTTGCTCCTTATGGACTTCTGTTCATAAGTACTATTGTATCTAAAAGGACTCCAAAGGCGAGGGACTGACCGGCTGCCACAAAGAATTGGTATCCATAGAAGGTCTAGACCTGGATTTTTTTTATAACATAACCGCCTAGCATAGTGTCCTCAGCTTGGCTGATCCAGATTTTTGTTTTTATCTGAGAAACCCAAAGAGGAAGTCCCAGTTAACATCAGTTTTCTCAGAATAATTATTAATAGCACCCCCCTTTACTCTCAGAAGTGTCCCAATTTAGCGAATACGTTATGTGGCCAACATATCAAGAAGTGATAGAGCACCGGGAGAACTCTTCATATTAACCTCCACGAGATGAGTAGGAGGATACTTTTTGTTAAAAAGTAATCAAGATACAACTCAGTTGCATTTGAATGGAAGAGAGCGAGAAGAGAGAGAGGGAATTAACTGCCTCCAAATTAGGTCAGATTCGGGTCTCAACTTCTCACCTCTTCTCACTCCACTGCCTTCTCAGGTCTGCTGGTCTCCCCTCTTATTGTCTGTTCTTTGCTATTGCAGTCATTTTCTCTCCCTTATCCGTTCCTCTGCTAGTCCCTTACAGCACCACACCTATACTCCTGTACCTCTTAAACTAAAAGGAAAACCAGAGCCAGGTGCAGTGACTCAGGCCTGTAATCCTAGCACTTTGGGAGACTGAGGTGGTTGTGTTCAGGCGTTCAGAACCAGCCTGAGCAAGAGGGAGGTCTTTTCTCTACTGAAAAAAGAAAAACTAGCCAGGTGCCTTAGGGGGCACCTGCAGTCCCAGTTACACAGGAGGCTGAGGCAAAAGGCTCTCTTGAGCCCAGGATTTTAAGGTTGCTTTGAGTTATGATGCATGGCACTCTACTCTATTGCAGGGCAATAGAATGAGATTCAGTTAAAAAAAAAAAAAAAAAAAAAGGGTGTGAGGCTCACTCCCTGAATCCAGCCAGTCACTGCAAGACCTAGTCAATAACATCCTCATGCCTCCTGGCCATCCACTTAACAGAGAAGCCAGGATGAGTGGGACACTGGCAGCTCTAGCAGAAGGCAAGTTGAAAAAATAATCACAAAAGGACACAGATATCAAATTGGAAGAATTCAGTTAATAGATGAAATAACATATTACCTGAATATTCTTCATAGAAGAGATGCCAACCCAAATGGATGCTAAAAGTTCAGTGGGATATGGGAGATATGGAAGAACATTGAGATTGCCATTGACTGCAGCAGGATCACTACCCCATATCTTGACTAAGAGTCAAAATCATTTATTTTGTTCTTCATCCTGAAAGTCACCAGTGTAGGCTAGGCTCAGCTAGGAAGGTCTGGAGTTGGTGGCTGGGCTACCCCATGTGTCTGCCGGTTGACATCAGCTCAGCAGCTCTGCTTCTAGGGTTGGCTGACTCCCAACCAAAGTGACTCAACTCTCCTTCACATGGTCTTCTATTCTCCAGCAGGCAGTCTGGGGATGTTCTTATGGTAGAAAAATATAAGAGAAAGCAAAAGTCTACAAGGCCTTTTGAGAATTAGGCTTAGACTGGCACAACATCCCTTCCATCAGTTTCTTATTGGCAAGTCACAACACTAGCCCAGATTCAAGAACTGGGGGGAAAGTCACTATCTCTTGCCCAGTGTCAAAAGCATTAATACAAAGAAGGGCATAAAATCTTCAATACTTTTACTGAAGTAGATTACTGGAAAAACGTCTTGAGTAGGAAAAGCTATAGTTAAAGCTAATATTTATTTATTGAGTTGTATTTTTCCTCTAAATTGGTCTTTTATTAACCTTTATCTTTTATCATGATACTTCTGTATCCTTTCTAATTTGTAAGTGTCCAAACAATGACCAAAGGTGTCCCTCTTGCTGGAAACATGTTTATAATGGCAGATACCCTTGTATTTCTCATCTGACCCATGCCAAACTTGTTTCTATCAAGATAGCCACTCCATAGGAGTGCCCTAACCAGCAAAGAAGACAAGCTCTGGTTTGTCAGCCAGGTTGAACACAGAGAAGGCAGCACCACAATACACATGGAATGAATGAAGCATGAAGCTGCTGTATTACTTACAGATCCCAAAGACAATAGGGCAGCAGACTTTTCAAGGCCAATGGGAAGAAAGGGGCTGTCCAGGACACACATATTCTACCACCAAGTTAGGAGTAAGAGATACAGAGTGACAAATCTGTAGCCTGAAGCCTGCATTATAATCCAGGGTATTACCGAAGTGAGTTTCCAGTGGTGAACATTAGAGTAAGAGGCAGTCTCACTGTGACTGAGAGGTGGTCTCAGTGACCTATTTGCAAAGTCCATGCAGGTTGTGGGGGTGAGCGAAGCGAGTCAAGTATGTTATACCCATCTGACCTTTAGGGAAGTGGTCATCAGAAGGCAATTGTGGCAGTCAGATGTCTGGATGAACCCCTTGAGGAACAGGGAGGAAGAGGAAAACAGAAAACACTGTCAAAGGTGACCAGGGACTGCTTCTGGTATGATAGAGTCAAATCTATTGACTTATTGAATATGGGAAGTTGAACTATCTGTATCCAAGATGGATGATGAAGCAACATAAAATTAAGAGAATTCACTATATGAGTGCTTGCTATGTGTCAGATACTATTCTAAGAGCTTTGCATAAATTAACACATTTTAAATCTTGCAACATCCTTCACTTCCGAGACACAGACTACCTGTACATGGAAGTCTGGATGGAGCTTTTTTAAAGCAAAAGAAACATAACTGGATTCAAGGTCCAGAATTCTCTCTGCCCTGGATGGTAGTCCCTTGTCAGAAGTTTAGCCACATGGCCTTGACACTGCTGGCTTCCCAGCTGCCTATGTAGAATGTGACAACTAAAATGATGATTTTTTAAATCATACTAAATACAATCTATTGAAGAAGATATAATAGGATGCTGATAGAAAAAGAATATTTTTATTGGCCCAGAATTGTGGCTAAGATTAAAGCTGAAATCGCCGTTTACCATGTATATGCCCATACTCTCAAAAAAATATTTTACTTTCTAACTGCAATAGGATTGGCCCAGCTCACTTCAACTTCTCCCTCTCCATCAAAGATCACATCAACAGAGAGAAAGATAGACAGGGAATGAAGGTTTTTGGAGGGAAGGTTTTCCATCTCCACATCCACTCCCACACAGCCCAGGCCATGTCAGTGAGGAGAGCTTCAAGATGAACTCTCCTGAAGATGTAGAGGAGCCTTGGTTTGAATATTTGTCTCCTCCCAAACTCACATTGAAACTTTATCTCTAATGTAATAGTATTAAGACATGAGGTCTTTAAGGGATGATAATGTCATGAGAGCTCTGCCCTTGTGAATTGATTAATCCATTGTAGACTAATGGACTCATGGGTTAATGGATAATGGGTTTTATGGAAGTGGGTCTGTCATCAAAGCCAGTTTGGCTCTCCTTCATCTGCCTCTCGCCACCTGATGCCCTGTGCTGTCCCAGGACTCTGCAGAGGGTCCCAGCAGAACAAAGGCTCTCACCAGATCTAGCCCCTCAAGCTTAGACTTCTCAGATCCCAGAACTGTAAGAAATAAATGTATTTTCTTTATAAATTACTCAGTCTCAGGTATTCAGTCATAGCAGCATAAAACAAACCAAGAGGTGATTATAAAGAAAAATTGCTGGAAACTCACTCCCCAGC
Organism: Loris lydekkerianus; assembly: GCA_963574355.1. NCBI lineage: Eukaryota > Metazoa > Chordata > Mammalia > Primates > Lorisidae > Loris > Loris lydekkerianus. Next base: position 7,570 of record CAUYPK010022450.1, read on the forward strand.
TAGGTAGTGCTGAGCTGCAGAAATCTATAGTTTCCCAAAATGTGTCCCTGAGGTGTGACATGTTTGATTTTACATGTATCCTTGGTGAGGGTAGGTGAACCAAGATACTAAGATAGGAAAGCCTTCCAAGGGCCTGTACCCACAGAGCTTGAAGAGAAGGTGGAACTTGGGAAGATGATGGGGACAAATCTCACTTCATCCCAATGCTCTGTTCTCATGGTTCATAAAAGAAAACTCCACAGTGCCTTTGAGTCCATATGATGGATCCTGGGAGATAGAGAAGGGGCTTGGATGGACTTGGATGTCACATAAAAGTCAAATTGCTATACTAATTTCTAAATACTTAATTGCCTCTGACCCGTAGCAAATCATTCATGGACCAAAATCAGTCTATGGAACAGTTTTAGCAGGACTCCTTAAGCATAATCTGAGTATGAAGAACTTTGGATTAAATATAAACCTCTTACAGTTTTAGATAAATAGAACTAGATTTAATTTCAAGAAACATAAGCAGCAAGGAAGTTGTGGAAACTGCCCGTGATACTGTTTAAAAGACTTGCAAGGAGGAATTCAACAAAACACTGAAGAAGAAAAAAAAAAAAAAAAAAAGAGAGCAGAAAACGTTGTTTATACCCCCAAATGTAGAGCTTCTTTAGTAAACTCATTACATACATAATTCCATTCTATGGCTCAGTGCCCATAGCTCAGTGGTTAGGGTGCCAGCCAGGTACACTAACCTGGGCTGGTGGATTAAAATCTGGCCTGGGCCTGCTAAACAACAATGACAGCTATAACCAAAAAACAGCCGGGCATTGTGGCAGGCACCTGTAGCCCAGCTACATGGGGGCTGAGGCAATAGAATTGCTTAAGCCCAAGTGTTTGAGGTTGTCTACCAAGAGCAACATAGTGAGACTCTGTCTAAAAAAAAAAAAAAATTAAAAAAAAATTCCATTCTATTCCCATTTTATGTCATCCTTCTTGGATGTGCTTATATTGGAATGAGGTCCAATCCTAGCAGGGCACCTGCTTTAAAATCTAACCAATTAGAATAACAGGTCTAATTACTGTGTTCATTGGCAGGTATACAATAGAACATTAGAAAAATGTATTTTCCCCCCAAAATATAGGCAGGTTTTCTATCAGCAGACTTATTAGACTATTTTATTACATAATTTTTATTCAAAAAAACAATTCAATGGAGTTCAGAATCCTGCCAAAATGGTTAATCAACCCAGACTGTTAGGTTTCCTCTGGGGCAAGGGGGAAAGGGTGGGGGCGGGAACCATAGAAAGAAAAAAAGGAATCAACAAAATAAGAATAAAATCATTCCTGTTTGAAGGAAGGCTGTCTTAGACTGATGTGATAAGGTCAGATGGGAAAAGGAAGCCCGGCCTAGGGCAGGACACAGCTGGCAGTGAAAAGACACGTTAGGGGAAAGCAGGTTGCTTCAGGCTGCTTCCTATGCAGAGACCTACAGGAGAACTCAGGCCCCTGGAGCCGGTGTCCACAAGCTGTTCAGGGGAGCAGGCCAAACTCAGCAGTCAGCCTGGCTTCAGGCACTCACACTCCCCCTTTCCCTTCCACACCCCCAGGGCTGGGGGACCACTATGGATGATAAGTGCGCCCTCCTACTGCCTCTGGGAGTTGGGGGGAAATCCAGCATAGCTAAACTGCTTGGTGGGGAGATTCAGTTGGGAGCTCTTATAACTGGTTTAATAGTGCCTGGGAGCTCTTATAACTGGTTTAATAGTGCTCTTCTCTTTCCCTTTTTCTGAGGCTCTAACTTAGACTAGGGTCTGTTTTGTTTTTTTTTTTTTTTTTTTTTTTCAGCCTTCCTAGAATGGTCATTGTGAGTGCAACAGTTTAGCCCAGTTAAAGAAGAAAAACAGAATTTGTAATTGGAACAAGAAGGGGTATTTCTCAGACCCCAAGGCCTTCGGAAAAGAGCAGTGTCATCTCCACTTCTGTAGCTCGTTCCCATCCCTGCCTGTATGTCTGCTTCATTCATTTCTCTGCCTGCACTGGCTTTATCATGTTTATGTGCTGTGAGTGCAGGATGCCCACACCGCAGCACCTCTAAGGAGGCTTACAATTTCTCTCCTTGACAACTGCAAGATGCTGGAAAATAACTCTCATTGGCAATGTGACCAAGAATATGGGGCCAGGTGGTATAAACTACAGCGGCAGGGATAGGGTAGGTGGGACAGGTGGAATAGCAAAATTGATGATTCATGTGACCCTAACAGATACTCCCACCATAGAAAAAGAGTCTGGTGTAACATATTACTCTGCATTTGGAAACATCTGATGAATCCTCCAGGAGGATCATTTGTACAATTTTGCAAATGCACCAACTGACGGGGTAAGTGGGGCTGTTTGGTCACACAAGCTATCCGGACCTTGAGCTATTTATCAGTTTAGAAAAGAGTGAGTTTTTATTTTCAGATTTTTGCCATTTTTTTTTTAACCAAAGAGAATGAATGCCTTTTGTTAAATCATCTGTGCAAAAACTATTTTTTTTTAAGCGTTTTTGTTTTGTTTGCAATCCATCTACATGGAGCATCTTTTGCAATTCAAACAAAGGTGACATTGATGGCCTAGTAATTTTTACTAACATGCTTAATAAATACTTGTCACTTTGTTTTTTATTATTAATATTAAATCATAGCTGTGTACATTAATGCGATCATGGGGCACCATATACTGGTTTTATAAACAGTTTGACACATTTTCATCACATTGGTTAATATAGCCTTCCTGGCATTTTCGTAGTTATTGTGTTAAGACAATTATATTCTACATTTACTAAGTTTCACATGAATAAATGAATCTCTAGTCACTAAAATATTAAGAGCGCTGAGTAACAATTGTTGTCTCCTACACCATTGGAAACACAGAGTCGATGTCTCACCCTCTGAATTTCTTTGATCTGTATGGAGACAGAATCACTGTATTTATCTTCCTTTGCACCTGTATCGTCCCCACAGTGTAGCTCGGTGTGGACCAATAAGCTAATGTTGGGTCACATACGTTCAGGGGTCTCTACCAATACAGAATCTCTAAGATTGCTGTTTGAACCACATATATGGTATTTAGTAAATTATTAATGAACTCTTAGTTCTTAGAGTAATTTCATGGTTTAGGACAAATCACTTAACCTTGCTGTTTAGCTAAAAACACAAATGACCAAAGTTTAAGCCATCAAATTAAGTATAATTGATTCATGACAAAGCAGCATTGTTTGACTGCTATGTCTAAAGTCCATACACACAAGAATGGAAAATATTTCCTTAATTAAGCATTTACACACACCCTAGACTGAAGAAGAGATGGAACAAAGGATTATACAGAAAATGCAATTCCCAAAGGAGGTAGATTATGCTTTGCATAATTCTGTCCCTTCAAATATTTAAATTTTGCTCTTCTGCAACAGCAGTATCAAATCTTTGGTCATCAGAATATATCTCCATCATTAAAAATGGATGAAGCCAATATGCTAATCCATCTCATTGTCTATGCAAGGAAGAAACTAATCAATAATACGGTTCACTGCCATTATCAACACAAGCCCAGAGTCCCTCTTAGTTCTCTTAGTCCTCTTTGCTTCCTGAATTATAGACATTAATTTTATATTATTTAGATAAATGCCCAGTTTAGGTCAGGGAGAAGCCTGCCAAACTGTAGGAGAAAGTTTTGCTTTTCCCAGCCTGCTAAAGAAACTAGATAGGTCAATAAATAGAGGACTATTGTACTTATATGTCCCAAGGAAATTTGCCTTCTGGGAAGGGATCTTAGATGAGATTGAGGGTTGTTTAGATTTTGTTTCTTCTGTTATATGATAGTGGTGGCAAAGACTTAAAGACCACTGAGTTTAAAAGGTAAAAGCATTTCCCTTACATTAGAGACATAGACATTGATTCACTCTGGGGATGGAATGTTAGGAGGGTGACCTTTTAGTTAATAAAATGCAAAACCGCTAACTATCCAGGCTTTATTCTCAGAGGAAACAGAATCAACACTCAGCTCTTAGAGGAAACTGAATCAACACTCAAGAGTGTGTGTGGGAGACTATGAACGTGTGTGGTTCTGCTTTATAAGAAGTGAGGAGGGACTCACACATCGGAGGTGTACATAGGGATAGATTTTGGTTTTAAGGGGCATGAAGCTTATCTGGGGAGAAGCAGAAAGTAAGATTTTTAAATAAAAACTACACAGATGTAAACATGAGTGTTTATTTCAAATGAGAATAGAAATCACAAGAAGTTAGATTTCTTCAGAAGTCTACAAAATATCGAAAAAAAAAAACCCTCAAAAATCTTTCACAGTGTTATCTATTAATGTTCCTCAAAGTCCATGCTTCTTTTCTTAGCATATTTTGTTTTTGCTCTCTACTCTTTGAATTGCCCTTTTTGTTGTTTGTTTGGTTTTTGGTTTTGAGACACAGTCTTACTTTCTCACCCTGGTCGAGTGCCATGTAGCTCACAGTAACCTCAAACTCTTGGGCTTGAGCAATCCTCTTGCTTCAGCCTCCTGAGCAGCTGAGACAACAGGCATACACCTCTACACTGCCTACTTTGAATTGCCTTTTGTTGGGACAGTGCTTTGATAATGTTTTCCACAGAGAGAATAGAAAGACAACTCAGTCTTTTCTCTAGATTGATCAAAATTTGTCTTTATAAAAATTGTTGGTAGTTTAGAGGAGTTTTTTTTATAATTTCATACTTCATTTAAGGTCATCAAATCAATATCTTAGGATTGTGGTTAACTGGAAAATCCTCCATCACTTTTTGTTCATCATATTAATATTCATTCTCTTTGAATTGGCAATAGTCTTCACTTTGTTACTGATAGCCTCACTGTCGTGAGTTCTTATGTTCTCTTCTGTCATTATTTTTTGTCACATTAACAAGATATTTATATCTTTTAACAATTTGTCTTCAAGAAACACTTCTTTTAAAAGAAAAATAATTTTGTTGTTATAATTCACTTCTTGCTGTCAGAGTAAATACTATTGATTTTATCATCATTTTTTGTGGTTTTTCTTTTCATGCTTCATAAACTTGAATTTTCTTTATGTTCATGTTAAATGGCAAAATATTATCCTCCGTATACATCTACACCAAGAGTTTATAATTTCTCTCCTGTTTTAGTGAAACAAGACAAAGGTCTAATTTACAATTAAAATAGAGCATCCCCGATGCAACTTCCCCTTTAAACTCAAAACACTCAAGTACATTCTAATAGGATGTGTGAAGGAGACCCAGTCACAGTGAACAATGATCTTGATAGATTGCACTAAAATGCCTTACTTTTTTCTCCTCAACCTCATTAATGTGTAATTGACAAATAAAAATTGTAGTGTATAGTCAATGTGTACAGCATGATGATTTGAAATACATACACATTGTATAATGATGACTACAATCAAATTAATTAACCCATCCTTCACCAGACATCATTACCATCTACGGGTGGATGTGTGTGTGTGTGTGTGTGTGTGTGCTGAAAACACTTAAGACCTGCTCTAGCAATTTCATGTAAACAGTACAGTATACTTAACTGTATTTAGAGCTTATTCATACTATAAATAAAAGTTTGTACCCTTTGATCAGCTCCCCGTTTTCTCTATTCTACATCTCCTGGCAATCACGTCTCTACTGTCTTTCCTGAGTTCCACAGAGACTTTACATACAAGTGAGATCATACAGTATTTGTCTTTGTGGGTCTGGGTTATTTCAGTTCACATAGTAAAATGCCTTAGGTTTTGCACATGTATAGAAAGGACGATGTGGAAACATTGCTAGGGCATTCCAGTGGGTCTCAGAAGGGGTTGTAGCAAGTGATGGGCCTGACATGTAAGTCACGTTAGTTTCATAGTTGTTCTGCTTCAGGTGGTGGGTTTCTGGGTAACTCGCAGGTGAGTAGAAATGACCTGTCTTTGGCTGGGTGTGTATGTGTAAGGGACTTGGAGATTTAACTTGCAGAAGAGGAAAAAGAGAGAAGAAAACCTGAACAGTAGTTTACTAAGCATACTGAATTGTACCATAAGAACTAATCAGACTGCTTTGGGCTTGGGTGTCAAAATGGAGAATTATGAAATGTAAATAATCACTGCGGAGAAAAGAGGATCTTTTTCTGGGGAGCAGGGGACGGGGAGAACAAGGAGGAACTGGAGAAAATTTTCAGTTTTAGTCACCTCTCAGTAATTCTCTTTTGGAGCTCTAGGAATAATTCTTAGTCTTGCTTTTCTCCTTTTTTTGTTTCCTAACAATTGACCTCCTGGACGACAGCACTACACACTAGAAGTTAAGCAAAAAGAAATTGCTCTGTATGCATGTGATAATAAAAGGAACGTATGGAACTTTCATAAACTAAGAAAACAATTATTTAACTCAATGAAACACCACTTGCTGATAAAATGTGAGGTAATGCACCTCTGAATGCAAATTTGAAATTTTTTTTAATGCTGTGGGCCTGGAAATTGACAGTTGGGGAGCTTAAAGGTGCACTTTTCCATCTGACCACCAGGGAGCAGACGAAGGCCTTGAAAGAAAGGCTCTTCAATCAGTTGTGAAAATGTCAAAACCTTGTTACAAAAAGAACACAAATAGACTGCAATGATTACCACCAATATAGTGAAAAATGCAATTGTTTTTGTTTTAAAAATAAAGAATGCCATCTCAGCCATCTTCTCTCTCCATATATTTAAAGGTTTTATCATCCCACTAATTCTTTGAGGAGACAGCTTCTTCTCTATTTGAAGGTGAGCAAGTACCTTCAATAATTAGTGGAAAGATGTGCACAGGTCCCCTGTCTATGCCCTAGAATGATCTGACATATCTAAAGACAGTAAACATTCTGAGACATCACCACCACAGTTGGTCTATGGACACAGACTTCCTTAGAAATTCTTTTTAGTTATAGCAAAGCTAACTGGAAAAAAAAAAAAAAAAAATAGTGGATTCACAATTTAACTTAGTGCATAAATGCCAAGAAAGACTCAGTTGAGTGATTGGCATATTTTAAATCAAACTCCAGTACATCAACTACAAAAATCAATACAATCATGGCATACAATTCTTGTTCGTCGGTAAGTTTAAACAATTTTTTTAAAAATCTTCTTGGATATGTAGATTAATGTTTCTCATCAAATCTAGGTTTGTAACTCCATTAATTCTTCAAATATTTTTTTCTGTCCCTTTCTCTCTCTGCTTTACTACTGGCACTCCTATTAAGTGCATACCGTACCTCCTAAATTGCGGTAAGGTTCTTGTTAAAAAAAATTTTTTTAATACACAACATTGACAGGTTATGTACTTTTAATTTAAAGAAGTCATTTAGTGTTAAAAAAAAAACAAAAAAACAAAAAACTCTCCCCTCGTTTTATTTAAACAGGTTTTCCCCACAAAATAATTAGAAACTTAGGGAGAGTTAAGTTAGAAAACTGGTCTTTGAAATCTGGTGCTCTGATTCCCCCTTCCAGTTCTTTAACTCTTCTGTAATCCCACCCCATCCTCCCTTGAGTGCCAAATATTAAATCTCTACATGCTTGTTTCTCCCTTCCTCTCTAAACGCCCATTGTCACAACCACCATTGTCATATAAAAACCAGTGACCAGCTGTCAAGGTTACCCCTTCCGGGCACTGGCTACATTTTTATAGACCTTGATGCTTCATCAAAAGGATGAAGGTGCAGTGCACTTTTCATTTCTCAGCTCAGAAGTCAGAATACAGGGCACAGATCTTCTGTGGCTTATAATTAGCAAATTCATAACCTCTCTGTGTTTTCCTCGCCCCTTTTGTAAAACGAGGAAAATAGTTGTAGGGCCTAACTCATAGATAGGGCTTCTGTGACTCACAAGTGAGCTATTAAAGAGTGTGTCTAGCATGATGCAATCTTTGTGACTATCAGCTGTATGTCTTCATTGCACAGAAGGCTTTCTTAATGTCCTCCCCCGTGATGGGAATCACCCCTTGAAGGTTATCAGTGAAGTAAGCCCAAGGATTCTGAACTTGGCTATGATTTAAAGTCCGGACTGTGGTTTAAAAGAACTACTGTTCATGACGACAATTGCTGTGCTATATAGGGCTGTGAAATTCCTCGAATGGTTTTTAGAAATGGACTTCAATTTCTAAAGGCATAGTACTGACTCAGCAAACCAATATCAAATTTACTGAAGTATCAAAGCTCTTTCTCACTAAGTACTAAGGTATGATCTCAAATGACGAAAAGACTTCTCAAACCCAGCACACCCCAAACTGAACTCTTGACCTCTTTGCCCCACATTGAGAAACCACTCCTGTATCTTAATTTATAGAACCTCCACCCATCATTTAGGCCATCCCTCCCCCTCTTTTTCTTTCATGCCCCACGTTCAGTGTGTTAGGAAATTCAGGCAATGCAATCTTCAAACTACGTCCAACAGCTGAGTGCTTCTCACCGCTTCCACCACCATCTCTCAATAGTGGCCACTCCCTGACCCTGAATTACCGTGATAATTTCCTGAAGGTCCCTCGGATTCCACACCCCTCACCTCTAATCTACTCTCCAGGTAGTAGCCAGATGCATTAAAAACATAAACGAGATTTTTTTCCCCTCTGCTCAGAACCCTACAATATGCTTCACCAAGAGTAAAAACCGAATTTTTTTTTAAGGGGCTTAGAGGCTTTTTGTGTCAAGCTCCCTTTGACCCTTATGCTTCTTGTCCTCACAACCACTCTTAGCTCTCTCCCCTCTGGCCACATTGGCCTCTGTGCTGTTCCTCCAAAGCACCAGTCACGACCAGCCGGGAGCTATTCTGTCTACTTAGAACACCCTCTGCTCCACAACTGCTTGGCTGATTCCTCCAGATCCTTCAAAGCTTCCTTCGGGTTTCCTGTCACCTCATAGCCTCCCCTGACTGCCCTACTCACGATCACCACCTGCCTGTCTGCACCCCCTCACATTCCCAGCCCACATCACCCTGTTTTACTTACTCCTTCGTTCCTTAGCACTTTCCACCTCCCAACACACACAGATCCGTGTTGACAATCTTCTCCACCAGCCCCTCTCTTTCCTCTTCTGTCCAGCTTATTTTATTTTGTCTGTTTCCCTCTCCTGGAATATATACTTTCCAGAGGCAGGATTGTTTATCTGCTTTATTCATTGACGTGTCTTCACTCCCTAAAACACTCAATAAATACTTACCAAATGGTTGAATAGGTGGAATAGGGAAAGAGTAGTGTGTAGAGAGGAATTGAGGAATATTGGAGATTTATTGGGCATTATTCTAGGCACCTTCACATGCAAGTTTACCTGTTTTTTACTTTTATACAAGATTGGAAAAAATGCAAGTCTGTGAATACAGACTTGTATCACTATTTCTTGTCTAGGAGTTTGTCTTCAAATGCTAAAAGTAGATGTTGAAACACAGTTCTTGTATGATCTGTTTGTGTATCCAGAACAATAACAATAAGAAGAAAGGGAAACAAAAAAATAGGTATACAAGAAAATGTCATTGGGCAGTGCCTGTGGCTCAAAGGAGTAGGGCGCCAGCCCCATATCCCAGAGGTGGTGGGTTCAAACCCAGCCCTGGCCAAAAACTGAAAAAGAAAAAAAGTAAAAGAAAATGTGTCATTTTATTGCTCAGAAGACAAGTAAGCTCAATTCTTACATGCTTCAGGGTTGATGGGGTTCAGAACACTATCCCTGAATATTTGGCCTATTGAGTATTTTAAACTTAAGGAATTTAAGAAGCATCGGGTGCAAGAAGAACTCTCTGGCCTTCCCCAGAATCAGGCCATGAGATCTGCCTGTGAGAGCTGCTCTCTCTATGCTCAGCGGGATGGAGCTTCTGATCTGTAAGACAGAGGGATGCCAAGAGGAATCTAAGAGAAAACACTTTGTGAAGTCTCCCCCAGTGTAGCACACTTAGCCCGTCTATCACCCCCGTCCGTCCTATCAAATTTCCCCACATCTTTGCATTCTTCATCAAACTTAGTATAAAAATACTGACACTAATACTAATAGTTTCTACAGGTCTTTGCTTTCTTATGAAGTCTCCCGTGTCATGGAAAACTCATAGTAAATAAATTGGCATGTGTTTCTTCTTCTGTCTGTCTAATTTACTGAGTTTTAGCCAATGAACCTAAGATGAGTGGAAAGAAAAAATATTTTTTTCTTCCCAGGGTCTAGGAATCAAGTTCATCAAATATAAGGTCATATTTGTTATTTGTATGTGTTTTCTTAGGTTTGGATTCAGCCTACTTAAAAAAAAAAAAAAAAAAAAAAAGCCTCAGCAGAAGTTAAAATTGATAATTTAATTTAATCAGGTCCCAGTTTGTATTTTTGATGCAGCTTCAATTGGTCGAGGGGGTCCTCCTCATAAAATATTCGCCCAGGACGATTCTTTCAAGAGTTTTCCCTGTACTTTCTTCTAGTATTTTTATAGTTTCATGTCTTAAGTTTAAATCTTTAATCCACTGAGAGTCTATCTTAGTTAAAGGTGAAAGGTGTGGGTCCAATTTCAGTCTTCTACAGGTCGCCAGCCAGTTCACCCAGCACCATTTTTTAAATAGGGAATCTTTTCCCCACTGAATGTTTTTAATTGGCTTGTCAAATATCAAATAATGGTAAGTAGCTGGGTTCATTTCTCAGTTCTCTATTCTGTTCCAGACATCCACTTCTCTGTTTTTGTGCCAGTACCATGCTGTTTTGATCACTATTGATTTATAGTATAGTCTGAGGTCTGGTAGCATAAGTAGAGCAAGCAGACAGCCCTCAGAATGGGAGAAGATATTTGCAGGATATGTCTCCACCAAAAGTTTAATAACCAGAATCCACAGAGAACTCAAATGTATTAGCAAGAAAAGAACAAGTGATCCCATCGCAGGCTGGGTAAGGGAATTGAAGAGAAACTTCTCTGAAGAAGACAGGTGCATGGCCTACAGACACATGAAAAACTGCTCATCATCCTTAATCATCAGAGAAATGCAAATAAAAACTACTTTGAGATATCATCTAACTCCAGTAAGATTAGCCCACATCACAAAATCCCCAACCCAGAGATGTTGGCGTGGATGTGGAGAAAAGGGAACACTTCTATACTGCTTGAGGGAATGCAAATTAATACGTTCCTTTTGGAAAGATGTTTGGAGAACACTTAGAGATCTAAAACTAGATCTGCCATTCGATCCTATAATTCCTCCACTACGTATATACCGAGAAGACCAAAAATCACATCATAACAAAGATATTTGTACCAGAATGTTTATTGCAGTCCAATTCATAATTGCTAAGTCATGGAATAAACCCAAGTGCCCATCGACTCATGAATGGATTCATAAATTGTGGTATTTGTACACCATGGAATATTATGCAGTCATTAAGAAAGATGGAGACTTTCATGTTTACATGGATGGAACTGGAAAATATTTTTAGCAAGATCTCCCAAGAATGGAAGAAAAAGTATCCAATGTACTCGGCTCTGCTATGAAACTAACTTATAGCTTTCATACGAAGGCTATAACCCAATCTCAGCACAAGAATTTAGAGTAGGGGGCAAGGGAGGAGAAGTGAGAGGGAGGATGGGTGGAGGTAGGGTGATTGGTGGGTCCACACCTAGGGTGCATCTTGGAAGGGTGCAGGTAAAGTTTACTAAGTGTAGAGTATAAGGGTTTGAACACAATAATTAAGAAAATGCCATGAAGGATATGTTAACCAGTTCAGTGAAAATACTTCAGACTGTATATGGAACCAGCACATTGGACTTCATGATTGCATTATTGTACACAACTATGATTTGATTAAAAAATATATATATATATATAATATATAAATTGATAATTTAAGATAACTAACTTCAGCAAATATACAGTGGAGCCTCCATGGATGACCACCTCCATATGTTGACCACCTCAAGTTGCCCTACTTTTTGCAGACCAGACATGCTCCACATGCACATATCAGTACAGTTGGCCTAGTTCCTTATGTTGACCACCTCTGTATGTTGACCATCTTGTTACAGTCCCTTGGGTGTTCAACATACAGAGATTCCACTGCTTATTGAGTGACCATTACAGGCTGAACATGTGTGAGTGGTGAGTAGGAACAAAAAACTGAGACCCTGTCTTTGCCCAGTAAATGGTTATAATTGAGTAGGAAACACAAGCAAATATTATATATTATCATATATTGAAATAATTATAATTCACTGCAGAATGTGATAAATGCTAGAATAAAGATAGGGAAGTTTAATTATAGATTTAGACATATTCATTTTTAAAATTTTATTTTAAACGTCTATGTGTTTATCGCTTGCAAGATACCAAATTGACCTCAATCAACTGCAAGTAATTGCCATGGGTTTTCTTTTATGTTAATAGACTATGTTATAATCTTCATTTGTCACTACCTCAAATGCTAAAACTTTTGAAGCTTTAAAAATTTTTTTTGTAATCTAGTAACTTCCCATAATGTAAGTGCTAATGAACTTAATTAAATTCATCTTATTATCTAAGGTTGAAATGAATCAGAAAATCTAAAATACAAATCCCATGAAACAAAATTCATGCATGTATCAAAAGAAAAATATTATGGTAGTAACTTCCAATGATTGAATTTTATTTAGGTAATCAAAACTATAAATATACAATCAGACTAGAAAGTATGAGAAAATTCCTATACTAATATTCTCTATTTAAGTAATTGGCAATGTTAGAATCAGACAAAGTTTTCCTCATTTTCTTCTAGCAATTTTTATTGTATTGTATTGTATTGTATTTATTTTTTGCAGTTTTTGGCCAGGGCCGAGTTTGAACCTGCCACCTCCGGTATATGGAGCCAGCACCCTACTCATTTGAGCCACAAATGCTGCCTTTTTTTTTTTTTTTTTAGATATTAGAAATAATGATTTATTTTTTTAATGAGTGTACACCCACCATTTGGTTTGCTGAATCAAATGGTAGTTCTACTTTTACTTCTTCAAGAAATTCCTATGCCAATTTTGACATAGGTTAAAACAATTTACATCTCCACCAAAGTAGGTAACAGTTTTAAAATAGAAACAAATATATAGTGAACATTATAAAAAAATTAAATAATGGAGGATAAGCACTTAAAAATATACTACAAATTATTTGTACTTGAATCATAAGCTGTTGTTCAATTTTATAACAAATCAAGAAGAATATCTTCAAATGTGTACTGTCTTATAAAATTCCAAAACTTGGCTTTATTAGGATGTATCAATCTTAAAAAAAAAAATTGATTAAACAATTAAAAAAAAAAAACTAAAGAAAAAAAAAACTAAAATATCTTTGCTGTATTATCGTATTGCCTGTCTAGACTCTTCTAGCAATTTATAAGTTTTAGGTCTTACATTTAAGTCTTAATCCATATAAGCAATGAGATAAACATTCAATTTCATTCTTGTGTATGTGGATATCCAGTTTTCATAATAATGACTATTAAAGAGATTGTCCTTTCCTCATTCGATGTCCTTGACACTTCTGTCAAAAATAAATTAACTGGAGAGGGGTAGAGACAAGATGGCTGACTGAACCCAGCTTTCCACGGAGGCTCCCATCCAGAAGGAGAGTTAAAGGAAAGAAATTTAGCAAGAAACCTGGTGTATTAGAGCTGCCCCAAGAGTTGAAGAATGCACATCAACCCTGCTGAGGCGAGCTGCGACCCCAACAATAAAAACAAAAGGTACAAAATCCATCAGCAAGTGGATGGGAGTCCCCTCCCCCATGAGAACAGCTTGGAGTGCCCCACAACAAACGAGCAGAGTTCAAAGTTCCTCCCACTCCACTCCACGAGAGAGACCCTCTAAAAACTGGACCTACCTCCCCTACTAGGGTGCCACGGTGTTCTCCTGCCCGGCATAAAACTGTATAAAACTGTATATATTCTCTACCTGCAACTTGGGGCTCCTAGCATTCCCTTCCACTCTCACTCTGAGGTCTGGAGGCCTGTCCCTCAGGAGTCCAGATTCTTGGGTGATTTCTCGAGGGGTGTGGACAGGGCTTAAACTGAAGCTGGTCAGTGCTGACTCTATGGCAAGGGAGTGAAGAGAAGATGGCGGGCTGAAAGGGAACCACACCGGAGCGGTGGTGCCTTCAGACGCAGAGTAGCAGACATCTTTTGGCAACAATAGTGCTCACTCCCGGGTATTCCAAAGCCACACTCCCATCTCCCTGGGCAGCC
>CAUYPK010022456.1:0-18520 GCA_963574355.1 Loris lydekkerianus
CTGTCTTCTTCAGAGAAGTTTCTCTTCAAGTCTCTTGCCCAGCCTGCGATGGGATCACTTGTTCTTTTCTTGCTTATATGTTTGAGTTCTCTGTGGATTCTGGTTACTAAACCTTTGTTGGAGACATAACCTGCAAATATCTTCTCCCTTTCTGAGGGCTGTTTGCTTGCTTTACTTACTGTGTTCTTGGCTGTGGAGAAGCTTTTTAGTTTGATCAGGTCTCAGTAGTGTATTTTTGAAGCTGCTTCAATTGCCCGGGAGGTCCTCCTCATAAAATACTCGCCCAGACCGATTTCTTCAAGGGTTTTCCCTGAACTCTCTACTAGTATTTTTATAGTTTCATGTCTTAAGTTTAAATCTTTAATCTAGTGAGAATCTATCTAAGTTAATGGTGAAAGGTGTGGGTCTAGTTTCAGTCTTAGACAGGTTGCCAGCCTGTTCACCCAGCCCCATTTATTAAATAGGGAATCTTTTCTCCACTGAATGTTTTTAATTGGCTTGTCAAAGATCAAATACTGGTAAGTAGCTGGATTCATCTCTTAGTTTTCTATACTGTTCCAGACATATACTTCTCTGTTTCTGTGCCAGCGCCATGCTGTTTTGATCACTATTGATTTATAGTGCAGTCTCAGGTCTGGTAGCGTGATTCCTCCTGCTTTGTTTTTATTTCTGAGTAATGTCTTCACTATTCAAGGATTTTTCTGATTCCATATAAAATGAAGTATTATTTTTTCAAGATCTTTAAAGTATGACAGTGGAGCTTTAATAGGTATTGCATTAAAATTGTATATTGCTTTGGGTAGTATGTACATTTTAACAATGTTGATTCTTCCCAGCCATGAGCATGATATGTTTTTCCATTTGTTAACATTTTTAGCTATTTCTTTTCTTAGAGTCTCATAGTTCTCTTTATAGAGATATTTCACGTCCTTTGTTAGATAAACTCCCAAATATTTCATCTTCTTTGGCACTACTATGAGTAGAATACAGTCCTTAACTGTTTTTTCAGCTTGACTATTGTTGGTGTATATAAAGGCTAGTGATTTATGAATGTTGACTTTGTAACCTGAGATGCTGCTGTATTCCTTGATCACTTCTAAGAGTTTTGTAGTAGAATCCCTGGTGTTTTCCAGATATACAATCATCATCTGCAAAGAGCAAAAGTTTGATCTCTTCTGACCCTATATGGATACCTTTGATCACCTTTTCTTCCCTAATTGTAGTGACTAAAACTTTCATTACAATGTTAAAGAGCAATGGAGACAATTGGCAGCCTTGTCTGGTTCCTGATCTGAGTGGAAATGATTTCAATTTAACTCTATTCAATATGATATTGGCTGTGGGTTTGCTGTAGATGGCCTCTATCAGTTTAAGAAATGTCCCTTCTATACCAATTTTCTTAAGTGTGCTCATCATGAACGGATGCTGGATGTTATCAAAAGCTTTTTCTGCATCAATTGAGAGAATCATATGGTCTTTGTGTTTTAATTTGTTTATGTGCTGAATTATACTTATAGATTTACGTATATTTAACCAGCCTTGAGACCCTGGGATAAAACTGACTTGGTCATGATATGTAATTTGTTTGATGTGTTGCTGGATTCTGTTTGTTAGAATCTTGTTGAATATTTTAGCATCTATATTCATTAGTGATATTGATCTATAATTTTCTTTTCTTGGTGGGTCTTTTTCTGGTTTGGGGATCAGTGTCATGTTTGCTTCATAGAACGTGTTGGGTAGTCTTCCTTCTTTTTCTACATTTTGGAACAGGTTGAGTAATATAGGTACTAATTCCTCTTTAAAGGTTTGGTAGAATTCTGACGTGAAGCCATCTGGTCCTGGGCTTTTCTTTTTAGGGAGGTTTTGTATGGTTGATGCTATTTCAGAACTTGATATAGGCCTGTTCAACATTTCCACTTGATTCTGGCTAAGTCTTGGAAGGTGACGTGCTTCTAAGTATTGGTCAATTTCCTTCAGATTTTCATATTTCTGAGAATAAAGTTTTTTGTAATATTCATTAAGGATTTTTTGAATTTCTGAGGAGTCTGTTGTTATTTTGTCTTTGTCGTTTCTGATTGATGAGATTAGAGATTTTACTCTTTTTTTTCCTGGTTAGGTTAGCCAATGTTTTATCTATTTTATTGACCTTTTCAAAAAACCAACTTTTTGATTTATTAATCTGTTGTATACTTCTTTTGTTTTCAATTTCATTTAATTCTGTTAACTTCCTCTCTTTCCGTTCTCTTGAGGAAGGCTTGCAGTGCTATAAATTTTCCTCTTTGGACTGCCTTTGCGGTATCCCAGAGGTTCTGATAATTCCTGTCTTTATTGTCATTTTGTTCCAAAAATTTGGCAATTTTTTTCTTAAACTCATCTCTGACCCAGGTATCATTCAGCATAAGGTTATTTAACTTTCATGTTTTTGTATGAGTATGCAGATTCCTGTTGTTACTGAGTTCAACTTTTATTCCATGGTGGTCCGAGATGATGCAAGGAATAATGTCTATTCCTTTAAATTTACTGAGGATAATATGTTCCGTGGTTTGATGAGAAGTATGTGTATTCAGTTTTGTTGAGATGAAATGTTCTGTAGATGTCTGCTAAATCCAAATGTTGGATGGTTAGGCTTAAATCTAAAATTTCCTTGCTTAGCTTCTTATTGGAGGATCTATCCAACACTGCCAAAGGAGTGTGAACTCTCTGACTATTATGGAGCTGCAGGAGATCAAGTTGCTCATGTCTGTTAGAGTTTCTTTTATAAATTGAGGCACATTCTGGTTGGGTGCATAAATATTAATAATTGAAATTTCATCATATTGAGTATTAACCTTAACAAATATGAAGTGACCATTCTTATCCTTCCTTACTTTTGTTGGTTTAAAGCCTATTGTGCCTGCAAATAGAATTGCAACACCTGCTTTTTTATGATTTCCATTTGCCTGAAATATGGATGTCCATCCTTTCACACTGAGTCTATATTTATCTATTAAGGTAAGATGTGATTCTCTTATGCAGCAGATATCTGGCCTGAGTTTTTGTATCCAGTCAGCTAACCTGTGCCTCTTTAGACAACAGTTTAAGCCATTCACATTAATTACTGGAGAATATTGATAAGTCTGGTAACATTTTGGGTACCAAGTTTTTTAAAAGTCCAGTGGACATTTTTAATACTTTTGCCAGTGTGGAAATTGGAGTTTGATCAAAAGTTTCTGAGAGAGTTTACTTTTTTGGTAGAGGATTAGACTGATCATAATGGAGGATAGGTCTGAGAATATCCTGAAGAGCTGTTTTTGTTATGGCAAATCTCTTCAACATGTGAATGTCATTAAAGTATTTAATTTCTCCATCATAAATGAAACTCACTTTAGCTGGATACAGAATCTGAGTTTCAAAGTTATTTTGTTTTGGGAGATTAAAAGTTGATGACCAACCTCTTCTGGCCTGAAAGGTTTCAGCAGAGAGATTTTCAGTCATTCTAATATTCTTCCCTTTGTAGGTTATGGTTTTCTTCCATCTGGCTGCTTTCAAAATTTTCTCCTTCATATTAACTTCAGTGAAGTTAATTATGATGTGCCTGGGGGATGTCTTATTCAGGTTGAGTCATGTTGGGGTTCTGAAACTGTTATCTGAATTTCTGAATATCTTGTCATGTCTGGAAAATTCTCTTTTGTAATTTCATAGAGAAGGGCATCTATGCCTTGTGAAGCCACTTCATTGCCTTCAGGGATTTCAGTGAGGAGGATATTAGCCTTCTTCCAATTATCCCAGAGCTCTCTGAGAGAATTATCTGCTTTTGCTCTCCATTTCTCTTCCTCTTTGAGAGTTTGGGATCATTCAAAGCTTTTTCTTCAATGTCATAAATCCTTTCTTCTGCTTGCTCCACTCTGTTACTGAGGGATTCTACTGTATTTTTCAGATCTTTGAGAGCTGCAAATTCTTGCGTCAATGTGTCAAAATCTTTGGTGGTTTTATCTTTAAATTAGTTGAATTCTTGAGACAGCTTTTGAACTGCTCCTCGAATTTCTAATTCCAACTTTTGAATTGCTCCTCAAATTTCTAATCCCAACTTTTCCTCCATTCTATTAATCTTTTTTGCAATCCAAATTCTGAATTCAATTTCTGACATCTTGGCCATCTGTTTATGAATAGGATCATCAGTTACATCTGCCATATCTTTCCTTGGTGGGGGAGGGGGTTTGATCTACTCTGGTTATTCATGTTACCAGTGTTTTTCCACTGATTTGGCCCCATGATTATTTTACACTGTTTGACTAGATGAGTGTACACCATGGAATATCATGCAGCCTTAAAGAAAGATGAAGATTTTACCTTTTTCATGTTTGCATGGATGGAACTGGAACATATTCTTCTTAGCAAAGATTCTGGAAGAAAAAAATTATCCAATGTACTCAGCCCTACTTTGAAACTAATTTATGGCTTTCATATGAAAGCTATAACTCAGTTATACCATAAGAATATTAGGAAGGAGGAGAGAGAGGGGAGGGAGGGGGATAATGGGCAGAGGGACAGTGATTAGTGGGATTACACTTGCAGTGCATCTTACAAGGGTACATGTGAAACTTAGTAAATGTAAGAAAATGCCAGGAAGGCTATGTTAACCAGTGTGATGAAAATATGTGAAATGGTCTATAAAACTAGTTTATGGGGCCCTATGATCGCATTAATGTATACAGCTATGATTTAATAAAAAAAGAAAAAAATACATATTTTATCATTACTATAAGATACTTTTGTACTCACAAAAATTTGTTAAAACTAGAGCAGTAGAGTTGAGCATGTCTTTTTTTAAACTAAAAATTCTCCATTGAACACTTCTTGATGTAACAACTTGTGGTCCAGTTCTGGATGCTATTTATTTTGATACCAGATTTGAAGTTTGGAAAATATATTTCACAAATATACATAAATCAAATAGTTTTATCTGCTAAAAAAACAAAAACATTACTTTTTAATCTCATTCCCAGTTTGCAAATCATTTATTAAAAGCAGGAATAAATGTCCATATTTCCTACTGTTATGCCAAGTATGTGCTAAATTTTTGTATTTTAAACTGATATGCACACTCTATTAACACTCTTCGTTTGGAAGTTCTTACAACAGGCTAGAAAGGCCCATTTCCTAGTTTTTCAAATTTGCAAATATGAAAGACTTTCTAGTTGATTCATCAGCATCATTTTCAGTGACAATATCCAATGTACTCAGTACTTTTATGAAGCCCATCTATAATTACTCACCTTACTTATGAACCATAGATCACAACAATAGCCCTGGATGAAGGAGAGAAGTAGTGGGGGAAGCGTGGAGAGGGGGGAGGTTCAATAGAGGGAGGGTAAATGATGGGACCACACCTATGGAGCATATTGCAAGGGTACAAGTCAGATCTATCAAGTATAGAACATAAATGTCTTAACACAGTAATTAATTAAATGAGGTGAAAGCTATATTATTTAGTTTGATGTAAGCATTCCAAATTGTATAAAAAAATCAACACACTGTATCCCACAAATGCATAAATGTATTATCTATGTGTATATGACTTAATAAATGAAACGAAAAAAGATTTTTAAACACCAATTCTTAAATACTCTTTTATAGCATGGTTCCTAAAATAAAAAAAAGTAGGCAGTTTGTGACTTACTATTAAAATGTCATCTTTACCTTAAAAGTACCTATTAAGTTAATTCTTTTTCAAAAACATTTTCAGAATAACATATTGCTGATGGCTACTTTTTATCAAATTAAAGGCTGATAAAATTTATACTCTTGTCTTTCATAAAAGAAAAAAATTACACAAATCATCTTTTAATGCATCATTTAGGTACTTAGAGGTGAGTGAGCTTGGGAACCTCTGTGTGCTTCAAGAGATTTATATATTCATTCTCCATGCCATTAAATATTTTAAATATTCCTCTCATTAAAAAATAAATCCCCTTTGGCCATAGGAAGCTGCAGCCCTGACTTAGAGCTAGGGCTCCTGCCTTGCCTGGCTCTGAGTTATCTCATTTGTATGGTCCTAACGCGTGATTGGAGTCGTGTAACAGGAATCCTAGTTGGCATCTTATAGCAGTTTATTGCCTTTAATTCCTTCTAGTTTCAATTCTTGCTGCCATAGCTTGCCTAAAAACAATGAGGTGGGTACATTTCACAAGCTGGCTGACCTCTGATCTCTGAATGTGGATTCCTGTCTCTGTTCCAGTCACAGGCATAGGTGTCCTATCAAAGGTTACACTAAAATAGAGCAACTGTCTTCAGTGACTCACACACAAAAAAAACTAGTTCTTCACATATTCCACTTACTGAAGTAGCATACAGCAAATACCATGAACGGAGACATAGAGTAATCCTTAGTTGCGTCCTAAAGAATCAATCTTCCAGAATGTATGATTTGTGACTTGTTTCTTTCACTATCTGGCAATGTTTTCTATCTTCTAGCAGTTTTTGCTGAAAAGGAAATCGTTTTAGATCATCTCTCTATCATTTTCTGTGCATTGTTGCCATCCACTTTACTCCTGTAGGAAGGAGACGTTCCTCCTTGGTACATAGTGTGTGGTTTTCACAAGGATGTGAAAGAACCTCAGAAAAAGACTTCAAACACTTGCCGTAAGGTTTAAAGGAGAAATGTGACAAAATACTGCAGTGAGTATATGATTTTCCCTTAAAATCTTCATGTTCTGTTTTTATGTCCTGGGTATTCATTTTTTTATCCCTTACTAATGTGATGGCTTTATACCATCATTACTTTTTAAGGCACAAAACACATTTAGAGTGAGATCAATTTATTATCAAATGTAAGTATATTCATACACATACTCCAAATAGCCTTCTTGATTATTTTGAATTATCAGATGGTCTTCACTTCGAACAAGGTAATGTGGTTCAAAGGAGATCTTGGACAAAGAGTGGGAGATGTCATCTCTGATTTTATTATTTGCTTGAATGTAGGTGATTAGTAGTTACTGTCATCTGTAGTTCCTTAGTAACAATCTTTTAAAGGTAGCTGTCCATATTGTGAGGGTTAGCTTCCTTCAGTTTCATTAAAATTAAATGACAAAGATATGAATCCACTTAACTGGACCACAACAAACTATAATTAGTTATAATACAGTCAAAGAGAAGAGATGATGAAAGTATTAGTTAATCCTCTTGCTTTAAAAAATCTCTACCTTTTCTTTATTTGGCCATCATAACTGTGTGTCTCCATTACATATTTCACTTTTGGTAGAAAGCAAGAACTAGGTCTATAAGTTATTTTCAGTTCTTGAAGGTATAATAATACTTTATTTGTACATTTTGAATTTACATATCTTTTTAAGGAATTTAAAGACATGGCCTTTCTAATCATAGATTTTTATGGATGCTTATACATCTATTTCTCTATTTTTGAGATATTCTCCCTGACTATATAGTTAATGCCTATCCATTCTAGAAAAACATGAAGACTAAAGAAAAGTATAAAGAAGGAAATTTAAGAGTCACAAAATCTGACCTGATGGAGAGAAACTCTGTGATGATTGTTGCAAACAAATTTGTAGATCTAAAACTATACACCATACACACAACAAATACATATTTGTCACTACATATATGTGTATAATACATGTATTTATACATACATATTTAAATGAGAATCATTCTCTTTGTATTGTTTTGTAACTCTCTTCTTCCATCTTAAAATATTATACATCACTGGTAATATGATTTTCTGTAGGTTGTTCTCCCCCATGAGTCTGTCCTCGCTTATATAATTTGTAAGTGGTTGAAGTCTCACAATCTTGTGTGAGTATAAATCAAGGTACAGAATGAGATAAGAGCCTACCTTAATTTTGTGGCTAGGGCATTACATACAAAAAGTCATGAAGAAGACTGGTCATGATGAATTAACTATGATTTTTTTTTGACTAAACACATAAGAGAATTTTAATGATCTTTGTATATTCTTACAATATGGGGCTACCCATTCATGATGATAAAAGATCTTGAAATTCAGTAAAAATATGTATTTTTGCTTTGGATAATTTAGGTGAAATTTGGTTGGTGATTTAAGGCAAGCTGGTTGTGATTTTCTTCCTCACTCATCTCCCTCAGCAAAGTTTTGGAGTTATTTTCTACAGACATTGTGCAAAAAGTCCTGGCATGACATTAGACAAAGCTCTATTGGCTTAGTAAATAGCAAGAACAAGTAGCATTCTGAAGGAAAAGTATTTGCTCACATGCACAACGACAAGAAATGAAGTAATTGTCATAGTGCTGGAGCAGTTATAGTGATTGATAATTTGATGTCAGGCTGTCCCAAAGATTTTGGTTTTTTCGATTGAAAAAATTTACCTCCGTTATACATGAAAAATATATCTGTATTCCCAAACCAAACTTGTTTACAAAAGGACTGGAGACATAGGGTGTGTTGAGGTATAGTCTCACTGTGGGAATTGACTTAGATGGAGGTATTATAGAATGTAGGTAATCTCCTCTCTACAACTAATTTTCCATTTTTTTAATGATCATTTACCATATGAAACTATGTTTTTCTATGATGGAAGCCCTAATATTTTCCAATAGCAAACATATATAGGAACTAAAATTCTAATTAATGACTTTCAGATATCTGGTAAATACAGAGTGCCATTTAATTGCTGATGATATGCTTTATGTTTCGAATATATAATTTTTGATGGAATGGCATGAAATAACTATAGTTGCATCTAGCATAATAATTTGAGGGCAGAAGTAAAGATTAATAACATGTCACATTTAACTTATTGGGGAACTTGAACTATATTAGCTTTATATTACCTTATAGTGTGACTCAGGATACCAAGGAACCCAAAACCATTTGCAGAAACCAAATTCTTCCCAATGCTAGTTGATCTTTTCTGCTATTATGAAATCCTCCACCCTCAAATGCTTAGCTTTCCCGCATTGACAGAGGTGTCAGAAAACCACCCCTTTAAATATATATGTCCAGGCCAGCTTTCTTACACTTGTAAAACATATTACACATATTTAATGACCTCTGATAGTAATAACTGCCTTTGCTTTATTAGCATTGCTAGAAAAATCGTTAATAAAAACTAGAAAAGTGAAGATGTCTGAATTTGATAAGGATTATGGAAAGATGGAGAAGAAAAATGCTGTTTATTAAACTCTTTTGCAAAGGGGAATTCTAGGAAAAATATAGGTCTCCTACTTCTTCCTCTCACCATTTTTAAAAGTCAGAATAAAGACTGAGATTCCCATTTGCTAGGAGAAAACCTCCCATGTCTTTTTCTGAGCCCTTGCAGATCCTTTTGCTTTTCAGTTTCTCCATCTGCTGACATTTTGGAAACCAAAGCCAAAAGCAATATATCAAATCAGCAGGTCCAGGCAGACGGCTGTTTCAAACCAAAATTGATTTTTTAATCTTTAATCAAGTAGGAATGGCATGTTGTGAATATAGGGAGTAAATTTACTAGCGCTTTAAGATTGGCCCAACCTAGGTATTTTGTAGAGGTTTGGTTTCATTTTGATCCTTGGTCAAAACAAAAGAGTACTGTATATAATTTATAACCAAAATGAAATGTAAAACAGAGCAGACATTCATCACAAGTTCTTTTATTAAAATTCCTAATGTTCAGTCCAGATCTGTAATCAGATCCTACATGTAGAGGTTGCCATTACACGGAGGAAAAGAAAGTAAAGGTTTTTGAAAAACAAACAAAAAACAAGAGAGGGATGCCATAATTTTCCTTCTATAAAAAAAAAAAAAGTACTGTGGTATTGTGGAATATATTTCAGATGAAAACTAAGGGAAAGCATTCCTTGGATTGTTCTATTTATCTTCTTGAGTCCTTCAGCTTTCCTGCTCACGTGGCAGTAAATATTCCCCCCACCCCACTCCTGTGCTCTCTCTTGCATCACCAGAGGTGACCTCTCTGAAGCATTTCCTAGCAGTTAATGATTGGCTAGTTTAAGAGCCCTGGGCTTTGCCTCAGGCCCTTAACTGGCATCTCGTTAACTGGCAGGATGTGTTTCCTTTCTGTTACTTACTTTTATATATTCTTAATAGAACAGAAGGTACCTTGGCAGAGGCAAACGATGTTAGCCTTTCAGCATCTCATTTGTAAATAACCCTGTTATGAGTAATAGGAAGTGATCCTGCTGGTTGTAAAAAGACATACCTTTAATGGGCAACTCCTGGTGGACTAATGGTTTTGCTGGAAAGAGCATCGCACCTGCAGGACACCAGGCTCGGGTGTTGGTTCTGAACATAATAACCCTGCATTCAGGCAGAGATGCGCACACACCTCTCTAGGAGTTATAAACCTTGAAATATACAAGAGGAAGAATTCTTAAAAACAAATCTTACTTATTTTTCTCCCTAGAGACAAACATTATTCTGTCTGAGCATCATTCTTTCCTAAGGGTCAGTAATTTCCAGGTGCAAGGTAGAGCCACTTTTATACACAACGAAATGCCCCTTTTAAAATTTTACACTAAGTCCATACAACTTACGAGTGCACTGTGGGAACGTGGCCACTGTTACCTTCTGTGGTCATTTTTGCTATGCCTTTTCCTGCCATTCTTACACTATAATATGTAATACAGTAGTTTATGGCATTTATTTCATCAAAATTTGGTTCCCATTTAACCTGATGGGCCAATGTTTTATGCTTATTACTGCAGTGGAACAAACATTTCTGGGGTACTCACTGCAGTGCTAGGTGTATTCCATATACCTCTAATACCCACTGATGCCAGATGCCATGTCTACCTTACTACCTACCCCCCTGGACATGACTCAGTGCCTGGTTGACTACTATAGTGCAGTCGCTAAGGGCACATGATCTATTCTCAGAACAGCAGACCTTCTAGCTCAGTGACTTGGGTCAGTTACTTAACCTTTATGTGCCTCAGTTTCCTTATTTGTAAATTATGGAAAATAACAGTGTCTACTTCAAATTGTTTCCAATAAAATAACCTATGTTAAGTGTCTGATGCATTTCTTGGCTTATTATTAGCATCAGAAAGTTAAATTTATTATCATTTATATTGATAGTAGGTACTTAATGTCTTAGGGTTTTCAGAGAAAAAGAACCAACAGGATGTGTGTGTATAGAGAAAGAGAAAGGGAGAGAGAGATATAGATTTCATTTTAAAGAAATGGTTCTTGCCTTTATGGAAGGTTGGTGAGTCCAAAATCTGATAGGGTGGACCAGTAAGTTTGGCAACTCAGGGAAGAGAAGTAGTTCAAGTCCAAAGACAGTCGGTCATCAGAAATCTTTATTCCTCAGGGGAGATCAGTCTTTGTTCTATTAAGGTCTTCAACTGATTGGGTGAGGCCCACTCTCATTATCAAGGGTAATCTGCTTTACTCAGAGTCTACAGTTGTGGATTCTAGAAAACCAGGGTTGGTTTCTTCTGAGGCTGCAAGAGAAGCATCTGTTTCAGACCTTTCTCCCTAGTTTGTGGAAGGCAGTCTGCTCTTTTTGTCTCTTCACATTGTCTTCCCTTTGTGAATCTGTGTCCAAATTTTCCCTTTCCATGAGAACATTGGTTGCCTTGGATAAGGCCCACTCTAATGACCTCACTTAAGCACAATAACCTCAGTAAAGACCCTGTTTTCTCCAAATTAGGTCACATGCTGAGGCACTGAGGGGTTAGGACTTTGACATATGAGTTTGGAAAAGACATAATTCAACCCACAATTTTCTTAAATTTATGTATTTAAAAAAATTATTTATTCATCAACTTAGCTCCTATTTGCGTTTAAAGAGCTATTGTACAGCTAGAATAAATTGATCTTATCAGAATTCAATGGTACAACTGAATAAAATGTAGAAAGCCAACAATTCCATGACATTAAAAACACTGATAGTTAATAATATAAATAATATAAGCAAGTGTATCTGATGGCTGTTAAGTTGATAAGCAAAGAGGATAATCATGTTAAAAGTTTTAGATTAGAAAATCCTACAATACCTTTAAACAAGGTTGTAGATATGCTCATATTTAAAGTAGTGCTATAAAGCAGAACCGCAGTTCTATTTCTAATACATTCTGCATGTTGGAATGGAATGGCCATCTATAAAGCATTTCACATGGGCATGCATTCTGCGATTTTTAGGAGAGTTTAAAGAGCTTTTGTACCTGAGTAGACGTCACTGATATGAAAGGTTGCCTGGAGTCTCATATCGTGGAACAAGCTGGAATAAAGCCAAAGAACATCCTGCCGAGACAGGACATAACTGTTTCATGTGTAGCAAAGAGCAAAGAAGAGGAGGTGGGTTGGAGGTCGGGAGAATACTAATCAGTGCTTCTGTGGGGGGAAAGTGGATTTCATGACCCTCCAGAGATGCCTTGAAAATCAACTTAGATTCTAAAGAGCTGGTGGCCTTATCACATGCAGTACACAGTTTTATATTGTGGCTTTATGCTGTTTATATGAGTGTGTTGCTTCATTGATTTATAAGACCATGCTAAGATTATGATGACACTAGGGGGATATCATACATAGCACTCACATTGATTTAGACCTGTATTAATGGCCTTTTCAAGAAAATATACTGAATGTTATGGGACTTGAGGGAGTCTTTTGTCTTGTTCTTTTTGGGGGGCGGGGTTCTATTGGCTACTTAATTGTCATTCAAGGATGAATTTTCTAGGCCTGCTTCCACCCTCACTTTTTTGCCAAAAACAAACAAACAAACAAAAAAACGTTTTTCTTTCTATCTTTAAAGTGTCATTAAGACCTTCAGAGATTTCCCCTTCATGGTACCATGTCCTATCTTAGGCTTTCCATTGGGTGATCATTCTGTATTTGTGTGGCTTACCTTTCTCTTGCTTGAAACACTAATAAGCTCCCTGACTGATTCCCTACTTTTGGTTCCATTCCCCGAAGTCTAATTTTGCCCCTTCACCTCTAGTAAGTAATCTTTTTGGAATCATAGAGCAAGAATGAGCCTTGTTTGGTTCAGCAAGGGAGCCTATGACCTTCATAGACTGCTTTCATGACTCAAGTTCCTGTCAAGTTCTGCCTGCCACTGAGTTTGGGCAGTCCTAGCCTAATGCGCTAAATGACTTTTCCATTCCTCCCTGGGAAGCCAAAAGGCTCATAAAAAAAAGATCCATCATCATCATATACATTAATGTAAAATTGAAAATTCATTATTGCATAAAGATGTTGAACTTCATCAAGAGCTGCTCAGGAATTTCAAGTCATGCACCCCTGAAGGTTGCGTTGGTACTCTCAGTGAATGGCCCACCTCCTAGTGCTCGGTGAGTGGCATTTGAAGGAGTGCCTCCCCAGCATCCTCCGCCCTTGGCTCCTCAAGCATCTGTCTAAATGAGGGACAAACTGGCTTTCTGGGAGCCTAATCCAACCTGGTATTGGGGACTGGCAAATTTTTGAAAACAGACATAAAAAAAAAAGAATTTCCAGTGTATTAAAAAAAAAAAAAAAGAAAGAAAGCTCACAAAAATCTAAAAAACTTCTCTTTAAAAGTTAATGGCAATAGCAACACTGCATTTCTATTTTTTTCGTGCCTTGATTAATTGGAGCTAAAGTGTGGCCGGGCTGTAAGTACTTGGTCTCCAAGGCTTGTCCTGAGTCCACTTTCCACACACGTATATTTCCTTCCTGACAGGTGATGCTGTGGCATGAACTGTCCCAGCAGAGGGAATGCCTAGTCCAGGGGTGGGGAACCTGTGGCCTTCCAGGGACTTGAGTGTGGCCTTTTGACTAAATCCAAATTTTACAAAACAAATCATTTTATTGAAAGGGGTGCAGCAGAGAAAGATAAAGCTTTTCTTGCCCCCTTTGGTGCTTAGAAAGGAGTAATCTTGCTGAAACTTTCCCTTGGAGTTAGTTATGATTGCGTTTTTCATGTACAATATTAAGCATGCATTTTATATTTTCTTATAAAATATATTATTACTTATATTTTCAGTTGAATCATCTCTTAAAGTTAAATTGGCCTTATGTCATTCTCTGATCTCCTATCTTTAAACGTTTTAATAGGCTTCTGTAGCTGCACAATTTCCAATGCAGCATTATTAGCAATGTTTTACCTTTCAAAAAAAATTCATGTCTTTTAGTGATATGAAAATATTACATTTTCTTTCTACCTTTTCTCAGGCAAATAAATACAAAAATCCGAAGTCTGTTTCAAGATAATCCTTCTAATACCTTCAGAATTTCAGATACAGAACCACAGGGCACTGGGCATTTCAAGGTTAGAATGATAACTTTAGCTCATATTATGTACCTTTATGTCAAAAAGAACATTTCATTTCCATTTAAATTAAAAATCTCAAGTATTGCAAGATAAACTGATGACCTATAATAGATGTATAGCAATAATAAACAGCAGTGAAATGCCAGGATAGAGAAAAAATTGGTCTTTGGTCGATAGTAATTGGAAATGTGAAAAGGCATATAGCATCTGCACCTCCAAGTGCTCCTACTCAATTTGATTAACCACCAGGAACACATGGGCAAAACATAGCCTAACCAGCCTTGCTTAACCTTCATTAATTGATCACGAAATAATTCCTACCTAATCAATTATGATCAAGTCATTTTCAGAAGAAAATGTGCCATATCAGGGTTTGTAAGCAACAATAATAAGATTTTCTTTTTACCTTTCTAAAGAACCCTTTGAAATAGAGAACTTCAGACATGATGGAAATGGGGCAGAGCAGTGTGGTCCCCAAAAGGGATGGCACCCTCCCGGTCCTCTGTTCCATGAGAGCAGGGGAGCTGGGTAATTGGCCCAGAGCCATGCACTCGTGGTGTCTGACATCGTTGCCAAGACTCCTATCTTCCCCAAACAAGTAATTTTATTTCTACTGTTGGCTAGAATTTCAAACAGCAGCGAACAGGACCTCTTTCATCCCTGAGGCTTTTCTGAGGCAAAGAACTTCATGCCATGACTGAGATTTCTCCTGTGATGTCCACAGTTGCTGGATAAAACTCTGTTTTGAAACAACTGCAAAGTGAGGAGCAAGAAGTATAAGTTCTGGAAATGTAAGAAGTTGGATTCTCTTTCTCTGTCCATGTGGCACACCTGCCCACGTGTGGCAGCGAGAACACTTGTGGTCTTCCCACTCCGGTGTGTATGGCCGGCCTTGCTCTCTCATAGACATACTTGTTGAGCGCCACTTTAAATGTTGCCCTGCCTAGGAACACTACAGATGACTGCCAGTGAAACAGAAAAGCAGGGCCTTTCATTTGATGTAGATCGTCATGGTAATTGGGGATCAGGTGGTGTGTTTCCTGAACTTAAACAAAGGGAAAATCATATTTATAGCAGCTGTCAAAGAGCAACATACACTCCAGCTTTGACCCTATGCACAAAAATAGCAGAGAGCCTCTTTCAATATATAGTAGAAAATTTAGCTCTTCCTTGGCTAGAAGCTTGTCAAATCCAATGACTTCAAATGCAAAATAAGAAGAAAATAGCACTTTCTTTATGATGAGCTCCCCCCACACCACAGACACCCACACATTCTTCCAACCATCTTGCAAACATAGTTCGAAGTTCTGGAAAGACCCTCTTATAGTCAATTTGGTTTTTGATTCTATTCATAATATAAAGGTTTCCCCTACAGAGTTGACTTTTGTTTTCTGAATTTAAATAAATAGCAATTGAGCCTGTTAAAATTTACCTTAATAAAGATATTGAAATTTATTATTTATATGTCTGTATAGTGCTAGCCTAACCCTTCAATAGATAGCATAGATGTCCAAGAGCTGAGGATACATACTTTGGTCTTGGTAATTATTGTCTACACTGTCTGAATTTGTTATGTAATTACTTAATATTCTGCTTCATTTTGACTGTTTAGAGTTGGCCTTTGAGCACTTGGCAATTTGCTTGCGGGAAGAAGTTTACAAATCCATTCCTCATCTGATAAATGTAATAGTACATGATGGTGTGAATCCCAATTAGATAATCTCACATCTCTAGTACATTAGGGTCAAGAGCTTTCAAGTATCAGGATAATGTGTTTATCTCATTAGTAACACGAAGCTTTGGAATTGATTTTTGCAATAATAATGTTCTTAATTAAGGTAATTAAAATTTGCAGTATTTCTTTTTTGCTGTTGGGTAAATGTTTTTTTTTTAGATTTTAAGATGGTTTAAAAATTAATGTTTAGGGTTTTGATTTTTCTAAAATCTGTGGCTTTTCTTTGCAAGTATGCAGCATTATGGGAAAGGCCAGAGTGTCACAGATGTGACATTGTAGAATGAAAAAAGTCAAGGCTTATGTTAAGTGGAAAAATAGGCTTTGATATAAACAACTCTATACCTCTGAGAATTGTCTTAAGAACTTCTTTTTCCTTAAGTGTGCTCTCCTTTTCTCAAACATCATTTTTTCCCTTGAGATCTGGAGGATCAAGGCCAGAAAATTACCTAGCTGAAATGGCTTTCATGTAGATTTGCCCTGTGGTAGAAAGGCACATCTATCTGTCTATATCTCTCTCTCTACTTATCACCTACCTACAGGTAGGTCTTTAACAAACATTGTATTCAATGATCTTTGCTAGATGCTATTGAGGAAAACAAAGGAATTCTATACAAAATGTGCCTACATTCCATAGTTTATGATCTAATAGTGGGAGGATGGACATAAGGGTAACAAACTAATCCACGTGACTTGTTAAAAAATGTTAACTTTGAGCCATAAAATAATGACATATTTGATTTTAATTTAATAAGTAAACAAATATCCAGGAGACCATACTTCTAAAAAAATGATCAAGTAAATAAATAAATGGAAGAGAAGGGAAAAAAATAAATAATCCCCCTTTAGGAGATGGATCTCACTTCCCCTCTCTTTCAGTGTAGTTTGTACTTAGTGACTGGCTTCTGAAAAACAGAGAATAGAATGGGTCAAATAATGACTTTTTTATTTTTTGTTAAATCATAAACACATAGATCATGTATACATTAACGCATTTATGGGGTACACTGTGCTGATTTCATATAGAATTAGGAATCCTTATATCACACTGGTTAATAAATACCTCATCTCATTTACTTAGTTATTGTGTTAAGACATTTACACTCTATACTAATAGATCTGACATGTACCCTTGCATTATGCACCATAGGTGTGATCTCACCATTCCCCCTCCCTAGATCTGATCTCCCCCCTCCCCTCACATCCCCTCTCCTCTCTCCTTCATCTTGGGCCACAGTTGTGGTCTATTCTTCATATGAAAGTGTGAGTGATTGTAAATTGTTACTATTACTGATTTTAATAGTACTGAGTACATGGGATATATTTTTTTCCATTCCTGAGATACTTTACTAAGTAGGATATGTTCTAGTTCCATCCATGTAAACATAAAAGAGGTAAAGTCTCTATCATTTTAAGGCTACATGATATTCCATGGTATACATATACCACAATTTATTAATCCATTCATGAGTCGATGGGCACTTGGGCTTTTCTTGGCTATTATGAATTGAGCTGCAATGAACAATCTGGTGCTAATATCTTTGTTATAAAGTGATTTTTGGTCTTTTGGATATACACCTAGTAGAGGAATTGCAGGATCAAATGGCCTATTTGATCTAGGCCTATTTTCAGATCCCTGAGTCTTCTCCATACTTCTTTCTAAAAGGGACGTATTAGCTTGCACTCTCACCAGCAGTGCAGAAGTGTTCCCTTTTCTCCACATCCATGCCAACGTCTGTAGTTTTAAGATTTTGTTATGTGAGCCAGTCTTACAGGAGTTAGATGAAATCTCAAAGTGGTTTTGATTTGCATTTCTCTGATGATTAAAGATGAGCATTTTTTTTATGTGTCTGTAGGCCATGTGCCTATCTTCTTCAGAGGATAGCCAAGACATTACTCAGAAATAAAAACAAATCAGGAGGAATCACACTACCAGACTTCAAACTATACTATAAATCTATAGTGATCAAAACAGCATGATATTGGCACAAACACAGAGATATAGATGTATGGAACAGAATTGAGAACCAAAAGATGAACCCAGACGCTTATTGTCATTTGACCTCTTATAAGCCCATCAACAATATAAATTGGGGGAAAGATTCCCTATTTAACAAATGGTGCTGGGAGAATTGGCTGGTGACTTGTAGAAGACTGAAACTGGACCCACACATTTCACCATTAACAAAAATTGACTCTCACTAGATAAAAGATTTAAACTTAAGACATGAAACTATAAAGATTCTTGGAGAGAGTGCAGGAGAAACACTTGAAGAAATTGGCCTGGGAGAATACTTTATGAGTAGGACACCCCCCCTACCCCCGGCAATTAAAGTAACACCAAAACTACACTACTGGGATCTGATCAAACGAAAAAGCTTCTGCACAGCCAAGAACACGGTAAGTAAAGCAAGCAGACAGCCCTCAGAATGGGAGAGCATATTTACAGGTTATGCTTCTGACAAAGGTTAATAACAAGAATCCACAGAGAACTCAAACTTATTAATAAGAAAAGAACAAGTAATCTCATTTCATTGTGGGCAAGAGACTTGAACAG
>CAUYPK010022457.1:0-17267 GCA_963574355.1 Loris lydekkerianus
TTGTTTGTTTGAGCCCTGTGGTGCACGCCCGCCGTGGAGGTTGCGACCAGCCGCGGAACCGGCGGGAGCCTTCATCTCGCCTCCCGTGCGGGGGGGGGGCGGGGCCGCGGCCCCCCGCCCACTCAAAACCTGACTTGTGACTGGTATCTGTGCAGAAGAACTATTTCATCTCTCACTAGGAGGAGGTCAGAAGGCGCTGGCGTGGAGCACGGAAACCCAGCCAAGATCTCTTCTCGTTTGCTGGCGCTGACGTTGGCAAACACGGGGTAATGGTCCACGGAGGCAAACTGACTGGCCGCGCATTCGTAGTAGGTGCCGGTCAGCAGGGTCGCTGCCAGCCAGGCCAGGGGAGCGACAACTGCCCGGCCAGTGACGCCGAAGCAGCCGAGGCAAGCCAGCCTGCGCTCCAGGGGGCTGAGCCTGCGGGGCCCGGGGGCGCAGCTGCAGCAGCGCTCCCCGGCGATCGTCCACGTCTGCCTTCTCAGAGCGTAGCCCGCCACCAGGAGGATCAGAGCAGGCATGACAAGGAACGCAGAGCCGTACAAGAAATTTTTCCCCACTTGGCAGGGACACCTGAATGTGAAGGAGGAGAACACTTGTTGCCCACAGATAGTCAATGCTGCGATTAAAGAATTGATAAACGTTCCGCTTCTCTGCAGTGAAGACGCGACGCTGCGGAGAGCCGGGCTCATCGTGGGAAGCTCGCTGACACGCGCCAGCTCAGGGCCCCTCTGATGGCCGGACTGCCCAGCTGTCCCCACTTTATGGGATCTTACTGGTTTGACTGGTTGTGTCATGTGACCCAGCATCCTTACATGTTTGAAGGATTCTAGCATCTTCCTTGTGAACCTCGAGCTAATAAATGCACTTCGTATTATGTCAGGAAGAAAGTGAAGGAGAGAAATCTCTTGTATGTGTGAAGGGGGAAACCTCTGCGCTGTATCTTGCTCCTGGAGGAGGAGGATGCTGGCTTATAAACCAACTGCCCCGATCTTTCTATATTCTGCTTTGCACAACACAGAATGCTGAGCACCAGCAAATAGAGCATTGGAAGCAAAACAGAGACGTTCTTACTCTTGGACTAGACCAGGAGTTTGTCACCATGGGGAAAAAAAAAATACAGGGAATGATGAATATTATTAAATATTAGAGCAATGCAAAATTTAGGCTGGCTGGAATGTTCCTAACCTGAAGCTTCTGCCAGACGACCCCAAAAGAGATGAATAAGCTAAGGTGCCTCCAAAGCCGAATCACAACAAAAACATTCCAACTTTGCACAAAAATTTAAAATCTGTTTGTATTAACAGAGTATCACGGTTTTGCTTTAAAAATTAAGCTGCAATTTTGTTTATATCTTTTTGTTATGTGAAAATGTGATATTTGGCTTTTAATAAAGTTATGCATCTATGAGCAAGAAATGTCAAGTGTTCTCTGTTAACCAGCAAAGATTATGATAGTTGTTTAATTTCTATATGAAGGCACTGGACTAGGCTTGGTTTAGGCTTATAAATAAGTGACTATGATGTAAATTTCTCATCTCAAACTTTCAACTAGGCATGGTTAAATACATGATGAGTGAATTGGAACGTAGACTGAGGAATCCTTTCAAGATTCAGTACAAAAAAAAGAAATAAAGTATTTTTAGAAGCAGTTGAGAGAAATAGAGGTTAGACTAAGCAACTCCACCAGCTTTCTAATAGGAGTTCCAGAAAAAAAAACATAGGCAGAGAGGCAATGTTTGAAGAATAGTAACTGAGAACTTTGTAGAATCAAAGTTCTCACATCAGAAAAATGTTTTTTATTTTGAGCAGCATAAATAAAGGTAAATCCACTTCTAGACACACAGTAAAACTGCAGAATGTGAAAAATAGAGGACAACAATAAACTGACAGCAGACTTCTCATCCACAACAAGAGAGACTGGAAGACAGGACCTGCAGCGTGTCAGTGCCAGCTAAACTGCCATTCAAGACAAGGAAAAATAAAGATACACACAGACTAAGGGCGTTTACCACCAACAGAACTTTATTAAGAGGATTGCAAAAGGATATATTTTGGTAAAAAGAAAAATAAGCCCCAAGGAATATATGTCAACAAAAAACAATGATGAGCATACATGAGACATTTTACAAGTTTCTTATCTAACAATTAGCTGTATAAACAACTGCTTTTTATTTCAAATAATACAACTAGGGTATTAAGACAGTATCACCACATCCCCATTAAAATGGCTAAAATTAAAAAGATTAACTATGCTAAATGTTGGCAAAGACTCAGAGCAACTGGAATTCTCATACACCGCATGGTGGGAATGAAAAAAGGAACCACCACATGGGAAAATTTTCATTTTCTTTAAGAGTTAGCGGTACTTCATCCTCTTATACCTCAAGTCATTCACCCGCTACTTGTTTACATAAGAGAAATGGAAGCATATGTCCACATGAAAACCGTATATAAAGACCCACACCAACTCTATGTAGTATAACCATAAACTGGAAACAACCCAAATGTCCACCAGCAGATGGAAGAATCAACGAAGTATCATAAATCCATACAATAAAACACCACTCAGCAAAATACAAAACTGTTGAGATATACAATATATACAATAACATGAATGAATTAAAAAATAATCTTCTGGATAAGAGAATTTTATAAATTACTATATAATGTATGATTCTATTTGTGTAAGATGCCAGACAATATAAATTAATCTCTGCTGACAGAAAGCAGACCAGGGTTGCCCGGGGAGTCTGGGGGAAGGAATAAGCAGACGATTACAAAGGGACATGAGAAAACTTTGGGGGCTGTATCAACTTGTATCAGCAGGATTTTACTTTATGGAGATGATGGTAATGACGTGAAGAAGGCAATGAAAGAAGAATGATTTACTTATATTTTCCAAGAGTGGGGGTCATATATGCTACACTATACAGAGTCATAGGAGGAAGCATCAGATTTGGCCAAGGAGGAGAAGGAATAGGGAAAGCCTAGGCCAGAGCCTTTATTAGGCTTTATGTGGGAAGGGCAAGGCAGGGAAGGGGAACATTTATGATTGGCTATTTTAAATAATTCTGCCTGGCCTGGGGGCATGGGGGCTGTCCCCACTTGACTGCTACCTGGGCATGGTTGATTTAGTGAAGGGTGAATATTAGCTTGGTATATGAGACCTAGTTAAGGAAGTGGTTCAGAGTCTGGGCTCTGGATCACAGGGGAGGTGTAAACAACTCGACCATTATTTGGCCCTGTAATTGATGATGCCAAATAGACACTTACAGAATCTGAGAAAACACAGCTAGAAGAGGGGTGATGGAAATGTTAATTATACCGATCGCTTTGGTGGCTTCAGTAGTAGTTTGAAACTTGTCAAGCTATCTATCAATCACATCTCAATAAAGCCATACATATTTTAAGAATGATCACTACAAGAATAGAAATACAGTATGTAGGTCATTCAAAAAGCAGAGAGAAAAAGGGAATATAGACAAGAAAAGAGATATAATAGTAAAACAAAGAAAAGGAATGGTAAAGAGAAATAGAAGTGAAACCAAATACATCAATAATCACACAAAAAAAATTTTTAAGCAGCTTATAATTACTGAGTGCTTATTATATGCTAGGCACTATTCTGGGAACTGTATCCTATTTAATTCTTATTTAATTGTTATTTAATTCTTATTCCTTATTTAACCCTATGATTATGTACCACTATTATTCTCAGTGTTTTTATAAATGAGAAGACTAAGGTGTGGGAAGGTAAAGGAAATTATCCAGGATCACACACAAATGAGTACGACCCAGGTGGTCTGGCATATGCTCTTAACTACCAAGCCAGAGTTGGATTCATCCCACCTACAAAATTGTACCACATACAAAGCTTGAAAAGAATGGTATTAAAATATGTATCACTGGGCACAGTAATAGTCATAGAAAGCAAATCTGTGCAAAAGGCAAAGAGTGTTAAATAGGCTAATTTTGAAAACTCTATCATAATTAAAGCAACAATCCATTATGAAGATATGACAATGGTGAACTGGTATGTTTATTGTTGGCAAAATTTTAAAATATATAAAGCAGTAAGTAATCAAACTATAAGGGAAAATTCCTGTAATCATAAAGATTTTAATATACTTTATTAGAAATAAAATGATTAGGAAGGACATAAAAATGTAAAGAATAAACTTAGCAAATTTTTGTCCAACATATTTGTGTGTGTGTGTGTGTGTGTGTGTAGTATTCCATACCCTATGAGCAGAAAATAAACATTTTTATAAGTTTCCCCCAAATTATTTACCAAAATATGTAGGCAATCACAAAAATTATTTCAGTATTTCAACATCAATGTCCAATAACAAGGAACAGATTAAGAGACCACAACAATAAATGCTATCAAGTAGGGGTAAGCTGGCTCATGGACCAAATTATCCCACTGCCTGTTTTGTATGCCTTGTGATCTAAGAATGGTTTTTTACATTTAAAAAAAGCTGAAAATTCTCAAAAACTTACTTTGTGACATGAAGATTACAGGAAGGTCAAATCTCAGTGTTATACACGGTTTCATTGAGACATAGCCATACCTGTTCCTTAAGTGTCTGTGGCTGCTTTTATACTATGACAGTGGGGTTGAGTTGCTATGATAGCCCACATGGCCGAAAAGTCTAAAATATTTGTTCTCTTGTCCTTCACAGAAAAAATGTGCTGACTCCTGTTATAAATCTGTGAAAATAAATGATCTACAGTGACAAGTAGGGATATGGACAAATCTTAGCAAATAACTTTGAGAGAAAAATGCAAGCTGTAGAATACACGCAGTAGGAGAAATATTATGCAAAGTTTTAAAACATGCAACTGAGATTACGTAGTCTTTATGGATACTAATATATGTAGAACTTTACAATGTGCATAGGAAGGATACATATCAAGTTCTGGGTGGTGGTGACCACGGAGGAGGAAAACACAGGATTAAGAAAGGTATAAGAATCTCAACTGTATCAATACTGCCTCCCTGATTACAACAAGCCTGAAGTGTATATAGCAAAGTGTTCAGTAAAGCTTGGTAGTAAGTATCTTTCCTTACATTTATAATTTCAAATATAAAAACCAATTAAATTTGAGCACAAATAGTCCTCAATGATATTACAAAAGCCATACATATTTGGTAGAAACCGTACTAAAAGTACCCCTACAACCATTCCATTTCTCACTTTTAGCATAGTATTCAATAAATTTCATGAGATATTTAATGCTTTATTATAAAACAGGCTATGTGTGAGGTGATTTTGCCCAACTGTAAGGGTGAGTATGTTTAAGGCAGGCTATTCCAACCTATGATGTTTGGTAGGTGAGATATATTCAATGCATTTTCAACTTTCTATGAGTTTGTCAGCCTATAACCCTATCGCCAGTCAAGGAACATCTGCATATGGTGAGGAAGTGAGAAAGGAAATTGAAGATCATTTATTCAAGAAGTTATGTAGAAAAGGATGAAGAATTGGCTGATCAATAAGTAGTCACTATTGGAGCATCAAATTCTTGCTACAAAGTAGATTTTTGGTGACCAATACCTAAGTTTTCATTACTGTTTACTATAGAAAGAACTAATTGCTTCATTTTCAATACTAGTGTGTAACTTGTCAATGACTGTGAATAATTACATATATGACTAATCAATTTTATTTGGGCCTTTGTCTTGGTCTTTTTGTGTTGCTATAACAAAATATCTGAGACTGGGTAATTTATTTAAAAACGAGCAATTTATTTCTTACAGTTCTGGAGGCTGGGAATTCCAAGACCAAGGAGCTGGCATTGGTGTCTGGTAAGGGCTGCTCTGTGTCCATGATGGCACGTTGTTGACATGTCCTCGTGTGGCTGATGGCAGAAGGGCCAGGGAGGATGGATGCTTTGTCCTCATAAGGCAGAAAAGCGGAAAAAAAAAAAAAAAAAAAAAAAAAAAAAAAAAAACAAGACCCACACTGATTCTTTTCATTCCTCTTATAAGGCACTAGTCCATTCATGAGGGCAGAACCCTCATGACTTAGTCACTTCTCAGAGGGCCCCACTTCTTAACACCACCACAATGGGGATTACATTTCAACACATGAATTTTGGGGGACAGTCGACCATTGTAGCCTTTATAGTCTGCTTATTAAAGATAGCTTGATGTCACTCATCTATTCAATATACAGTTAGCACATATCTCCTTCTCAGCAGGGACCCACCAGCTCATTCACTGAGCACATGTGGCAAGTGGATAAAGAAACTCAGACCTGAGCGCCACAGCTATCCTTGGTGAGGGCGAGGGAGGTGCAGAAAAAAATCACACACCTATTTTATGTTAGCATATCAGGTTAAGATACACACCAAAAGCAACCTCAAAGGGAAAGAGAAGTTGCAATAAGGTAAGTCCCTGGACCAGATATTATGGTAGCTGGAAGAAGCTGTGCTTTTTCTGACAGTTGTGGATGATCTCAGATGCAGATCATGCAGCTGGCAGGTCAGTGGATGTTGTCCTCCATTACCATCTTCCTGAGTCTCTACCCAGCTGCCCAGGTTCTCCCACAGGACCAGCCCATCCATCCCCTCCCACCAAGCACGCATCCTGTCCCTGCACCTTACTGGGTGCTATGAGTCTACTTCTAACATAGTTTGTTCTAGCATTATTTGAGTGTATGTATGAGAAAAAAAAATTGATTTGGAGTCAACAAATTGAGCTCAAATCCCTCTTTGCTGCCTACTATACAGGGAACTTCAACTAAATTTCTTAACCTTTCAACTTTTAGATTCCTGTCCCATAAAATAGCCATGATTATAGCACTGACTACTAAACAGATTATACCTGAATTAAAATGAGGTAAAGAGAATGTAGACTCTCACTGGATTAAAGATTGAAACTTAAGACATGAAACTATAAAAATACTAGAAGAGAGTTCAGGGAAAACCCTTGAGGAAATCAGTCTGGACGAGTATTTTATGAGGAGGACCCCCTGGGCAATTGAAGCAGCTTCAAAAATACACACTGGGACCTGATCAAACTAAAAACCTTCTGCACAGTCAAGGACACACTAAGTAAAGCAAGCAAACAGCCCTCAGAATGGGAGAAGATATTTGCAGATTATGTCTCCGACAAAGGTTTAATAACCAGAATCCACAGAGAACTCAAACGTACAAGCAACAAAAGAACCAGTGATCCCATCTCAGGTTGGGCAAGGGACCTGAAGAGAAACTTCTCTGAAGAAGGCAGGTGCACAGCCTATGGACATATAAAAAAATGATCCACATCCTTAATCATCAGAGAAATGCAAATCAAAACTACTTTGAGATATCATCTAACTCCAGTAAGATTAGCCCATATCACAAAACCCCAAGATCAGAGATGTTGGCATGGATGTGGAGAAAAGGGAACACTTCTACACTGCTGGTGGGAATGCAAATTAATACATCCCTTTTGGAAAGATGTTTGGAGAACACTTAGATATCTAAAAATAGACCTGCCATTCAATCCTATAATTCCTCTACTAGGTATATACCCAGAAGACCAAAAATCACATTATAACAAATATATTTGTACCTGAATGTTTATTGCATGCCAATTCGTACTTTCTAAGTCACAGAAAAAGCCCAAGTGCCCTTTGATCCATGAATGGATTAATAAATTGTGTCATATGTACACCATGGAATATTATGCAGCCTTAAAGAAAGATGGAGACTTTACCTTTTTCATGTTTACATGGATGGAGCTGGAACATATTCTTCATAGTAAAGTATCTCAAGAATGGAAGAAAAAGTACCCAGTGTACTCAGCCCTACTATGAAACTAATTTATGGCTTTCATATGAAAGCTATAACCCAGTTATAACCTAAGAATATGGGGAAGGGGGAGAGAGAGGGGCGAGGATGGGTGGAGGGAGAGTGATTGTTGGGATTACACCTGCGGTACATCATACAAGGGTACATGTGAAACATAGTAAATGTAGATTGTAAATGTCTTAACACAAAAAGTAAGAAAATGCCAGGAAGGCTGTTAACCAATGTGATGAAAATGTGTGAAACGATCTATAAAACCAGTGTATGGTGTCCCATGATCACATTAATGTACACAGTTATGATTTAATAATTTAAAAAAAAAACAAGATAATCAATAAATCTTGATTGAGGGAAGTGGGAAGAACCCTCAGACTTACTGATGCCAATAATAATAATAAATGACTACCATACACTGAGCACTTAGAAACAGTCAGCCACAGTGCAAAGTACTTCCCATGTTTAATCTCAGTTAATCCTTAGAAAATGCTCTACAGAAGGCACAGTGATTTTCTTCATCTCACAGTGGGAAACCTTTGACCTGGAGAGGTCAGGCTAATTAAGTCATTTAGTAGGAAGGGACATGGCAAAACTCAGAGCCAGGGTCATCTACCTGTAGAATCTGAGCTCTTCTTATTCTCTGTGCTCTCTGGACTTTGGAGAATGTGGCAAGATCTCTAAAAAGATAAGTGCTGGAGAGTGGATACATGGGGAAGGGATCCATTTAGAATGGAACCCATGTCCATTGCTGCTTAGGTGAGTAGTTTCTAGTTTTTATATTATCTTCATGATGATTATTATGAGCATGATATAAGCACCTAAAAGTGCTTTGTGCACTGTCACATGTCACTTCATTTGATTTGCAAAATGATTCCATGAGCTAAATAAACTTGGGCAGAATTATCAAAAGAGGAGGAAATGGAAGTTCTGAAAGGCCCACATCTTGTCCAAGGCTTCATAGCTAATAATGATACTAGTCAATGGTAAATGGTAGGGTGATGAAATATGATTCCAGATTCCACTTCTTCTCCTCTTTACTATTCTGCTGAGCACAGGGTTCAACAGTATCTGAGCAGAGATGATAGGTTCCTGCCAAAGGCCATTTGTACCTTTCCTTCTTGTCTTGCTCACAGTGGAGAGAACCAAGACTTCATCATGGAACTTGCTTAAATTTACTCATTTATTACACACCCCTGTGAAATTAGAGCCTCTCAGTTGCCTGGAAATCTTCCCCCTTCTACCACCCCATGACTCAGTATGAGAAGGATGTTGTGGCCTGCAGAGGGATGAGGCCACTCAGCTCAGTTTGCAAGGCATTAATGAGAACCTATCTTAGGTCTTGCTCTGTGTTCCATTACAATAATGCACTTTATTTCTTTTTCATTCTTTGTTTGCCTTAGCATGGACCTCTTTGAAAGCTTAGCAATTCTCTTTAATCTGATTTAGTTGACCTTTCTGAAGGTGAGCTGTTAGATGCTGAAATTACATGGATTCAATCCCAACTTAGTTAATTAAAAAAAAAAAAATCATGTTATACGCTTGATAAACCAGAATGCTTTTGTGAGAAAAATCATAAGAATCCACTTTTTGTCCTTTTCCTTTATCCCCAAGATGGTTGGCCTACCAAATGAATTAAGCCTGTGAATAGCACTGGGCGTGAGGGATAAAACAAATCTGCTAATGACTCACGAAAGACATTGACTTTGAAATCAACTGCATCCAATTTCTTTCTTCCTAACAATGGCATTTGTGAGTAAAAATGAGCTTTGCTTCATTCCTCTACTTTTCTCTGGTGCTTCTGCTGAACTTGTATTAAGAATGGCAATTCCTCCTACAATGTTTGTATGCCTAACTAAGGACTCAGAAAAGTGTCAAGTTCTGATAGGGCTCCATTTTGTCTTTACTTTAACAAAATAGTGCAACATAGTGGGAATGAGTTCTAATTTGGGAGCCAAAAGAGAGTTATACTTAACTCTCCAAGAGTTTGACTAGCTCACTCCTCTTTGAACTTTTTAAATGACTGTGTACCTCAGTTTCCTTCTTTGTGAAGTGAGAGTGTACTACCTATATACTAGCAATTTCTAATTGCTTTCTTGTGATCAGGGCTAGGATGGCTTCAAAATTATCTCCTGAGGACATTTGTTAAACATACAATTTCTTGGGCCCACCCCTAAAGGTTCTAATTTTCCAAGTCTTGGCTAAAGTAGGGTGATCACAGTAGGCTGATATATATTTTCAAAGGCTCCCTGTGATTTCAACCCATGGCCAGGTCTGATATTCATGGATTGAATGATCTCTAAATTCAAGGTCTTCGTTTCCTGCAAGGTCAACATGAGATCTGATTGTTTTCCCACCTTTATTTAGTCTCTCCTCACTGCCTCCTCTCTAGCCTCCATTTCCAGACCAAACCCTCCTCCCCCTGTTTGACTCATCCACCTCTCCAATATGAGGACACAATTTGCTACATTCACCAGCACCTTCTTTCTCTACCCTGCTTCCCCTCTAAATACCCTCAAACTTCTTGAAAGGGCATCTAACGTTCATTCTCCAGCCATTGCTCAATTTTAGACTTCATGGATCACCCTCCTTATCCCAGAGTTCAAGCTTTCCACTTCCTGGTGACCCTGCTGCAGCTAACATCCACCTTTCTAAATGCCTCATCCTAGAATTTCCTAATATTTAACTGCACCCTCCCCTCTCTTTGTCAGCTTCCTGCATCCCTGCACTCCCATGGATCTCATCCCAGCTTTGATGCCTATCTCTAGCCCCTTAGCTGGCTCTTCCTCTTGCACCACAGTCTCCCCCAATATAATTATTCCTGTCAGGGGAGTAGGTCTCCCTTTGTACTTCTCCACTCTCCCTTTATCTCACACAATATCTTTGGGATTTTGTGTGAGATACTGGAGCTCCAATTATCCTTCCTTTATCAATGAAGTAAGATAACAAAGTGTTCAAGACCTCAGGTTCAACCCCAAAGAGAACAAAAGTTCAAATGCTGGCAAATTTTTTAACTTCTCCACATCTCAGTTTGTTCTCCTTTTTAATGACCATAATAACAGAAACTTCCTCACAGATCCAGACAATGCCTCACGATAAGATGATGCGTTGGAAAGCACTGATCCAAGCCTTGGCATATAATAAGTACCCAATAAGTACCATTCTTGAGCAATGACTTTCAAAATTATATTTTTAGTCTTGAACTACCCTTTATAAAAGAATATACATGAAAGCATTGGTAAACTGACAAGTCTTTTTTCAGCACTTATAATGGGAATCATCATAGTAATTATTTTGATCAGAGATAAGTGCCAATTATCAAAGACATCCACCCAGGCATGCATGAGTCAGCCCAGACCCACACTTCCAAATGCCTGTTTGACATTTCTCAGAGGCCTTTCAAACTCAAGATTCTCAAGCAAATTTTACTCTTCCTCATGGAGTTCCTCTACCAGTTTAACCATCACATTGACCCATTCTCCCCAGTGTGAAGAATCAGTCATTTTTGATTCTTAACTTTGGCCATCAAGTCCTAGGAATTCTAATTCCTAAATGGCTTTGACTCTATCCCCTCTCTCAGGTTCCTGCAGCATCATTCTACCCTA
Organism: Loris lydekkerianus; assembly: GCA_963574355.1. NCBI lineage: Eukaryota > Metazoa > Chordata > Mammalia > Primates > Lorisidae > Loris > Loris lydekkerianus. Next base: position 11,402 of record CAUYPK010022457.1, read on the forward strand.
GACACTCATCTCTTACCCAGAGTATTGAAGGCTCCAGGCTTGCTCCCCTCTCATTCATCTTCCACGCTCTTGCAGAGCAATTTTTCCTAAAACAGAACTGAAAGTGTCATTTCCTAGTCAATAAACACAAATAGTTCCTCAAAACTCTGTAATAAGTCTAAGTACTTTAGCCATTCAAGTCCCTTAAGAACATAGACCTTCCAGCTTTCTGTCTTCATTAGATTAAACTAGATTATTAAACAATCTCCAAAGTTATGTTGTTGGCAAGTTTCCCTGTTTTTGCTCATGCTGTAGGTCTGCTCTTCCCTCCTCAGTAACATTTTCTCATCCTTGAAGAAACATTTTGAAGGTCAGTGAGTAAACTCTTCTCTGTCTTGGGCCTTCCTCTCCCTTCCTTGGGGACCCCATGTAACTTTTCATACCTCTATCTCCAAAAAAGAGCATACTGGAGGATGGTGCATTATGTACACACGTGTCTATCCCACTAACATGTGATCCTTTTAAGGACAAAGATCATGACTTACTCATTTTATATGATGCCCTCTGCCACACAGAGTATCAACCAAAATGTACCTATTGTTATATATCTAAACCAAATACCTGAGTTACAAGATTCAGATATAAAATTCTATCTCCTCTTGCTTTTCACCTCTGAGAGGTGACTCCATGAACTCCATGGAACTCCATGACTTCATGAACTCCATGACTCCATGGAAAGACCAGCTTGATTTGGACCATGATCCTTCCTTAGGCTAGCTTTAGAAAATATTAATAGAAAGATACAGTAATATTTCTTCTGGGAACAAGAAAATAACTACTGTAAGAATTAGAAGTGAAGAAAAATGTTATTATCAGAACAATGTTCATTTTTTTCCAATTTTAATACCAACAGCAAAGTTCTCATGTGTGTATGGGTGCATTCAATTTGAATTTGTCCTGCAGTTTTGATTTTATGCCAGTGAGGGATATAATAATCCATTTGGGGGCTAAGAATAAAAATGAATCCTAATTCTTTAGTAGGAAATAAGGAATTCTACCCCCAGGGAAGCTCTGTGGAGAGATAATTGCTGTAGTCCTGGTCAAAGGCTAGCTGTGCATGGGATCAAGAGAAATGACCTCTGGTCTCAGCTCTTCTTTTTTTTTTTTTTTAATTTCAGATTAATATAAGCATAAATACAATTAGATAACATTGTTTGCGTTTGTTAGGTAACGCCCAAGATGCAGTTGAGCGCTTCACCCAAGGAGTGTACTGCATAACCATCAGGTGAGCACTTACCACCTCCCCTCCCCTACCCTCTCCCCTTTTCTTGAAATTAAATGTTTTTTCTTTTTTGATCTCCATGCAAAACCCCTTTCAACTCACTGGCAGCCTCTGGGCTTCAGTTTCCCATCTTCTCAGTTTCCCAGTATTCCATAGACAACACTTTTTCCCTAAAACCACCAAGAATTCACAGACACAAGTTTAAAATTCCTGAAGCCTGAGTGAGAGCCCCAGTTCTCTCTCTGTCTAGCTATGTGATCTTGGGCCCCTCACACTACGTTCTGAGCTCCATTTTTAGGCAGCCAGAGAGTGGAGATAAGGACCCTGGGTAGGGCTTCTTTGGATAACATCTGCATACCAAAATCCTTATTTTATTTATTTATTTATTTATTCTCATTCATTCATTCATTTTTTTTTTTAATGGAGTCTCACTCTATTGCCTAGGGTGCCATGACCTCATCCTAGCTAACAGCAACCTCAACCTCCTAGGCTCAAGAGATCCTCTTGTCTCAGCCTCCTGAATAGCTGGGATTACAAGTGGCTGCCATCATGCCTGACTAATTTTTTTCTACTTTTAGTAGCGATGTGGTCTCACTTTTCTCAGGCTGGTCTAGAACTCGTCAGCTCAAGTGATCCTCCAGCCTCCGCCAACCTCCCAGACTGAGGTGTCACGCCTGGCTCAATGAAATACCTCAGAATTGAAGTGGGGCATTGAACTGGAAGTCATGTACCTGGAGTTGCCTTATAAAATAAAGAACATGAATTTGGAAGCCCCAGAATAGCAAACTAGACCATAGCTCTGTTTCAGTAGGTTGATTCTCAAGCTCCAATTATAGAGTAGAGCCTGAGAAGTGTGAAAAGAACAAAACAACTGAGAGGCAGCAGAAAATTAAAGATGTTCACCCACAAGAATAAAACCAATAATTGAGAGTTCCACAAAGCCATCTACAAAGAAGTCAGTGAAAAGCTCTCAGAATGTCAGATTTATTCTAATAGTTGGTCAAAAATTACTATTATGAGATTTAAAAAGCTTTTGTAACTTACCCAAGTTTGTAATTTTGTCATTCATTGGCTATTTCCCTAGTGTGATTAGCAGTTAAAAAAAAAAAAAAAACATAAAACCATTAAGATGTCTATGTGCTTATCAGGAACAAGTCAGTAGGGAGCTGATGGCAGTGGCACCCAGTCACCCTGCCGGACTGCCTGAAAATGAGGGTGTGGGAGTTGCAATCCCAGCAGAGATGTAAAGAAGAGGAAAAATAGGAATCCTCTGTGATAACTGTCATTTACAAGTCAGTGGTACATTCTAGACATTTTTCCCATGTGTTTCCTCACTTAATAGTTCTGTGAAGTAAAAAATACTGTTATCCTCATCTTATATTTTGAGGAAATTGGGATTTAGAAAAGGATAGAACAAGTCACCCAGCTGAGATTCTACAAGAAAACACATACACTCAAGCACAGAATGGCAGAGCTGGGATATAATCGTAAGCCTTCGGGCTCTCCAGTTAAGCTTTCTTAACCCCACCCAATGCCACCCAGAAATCTGTGAAAAGAAAGAAGGATAAGGAGTTATTGGGCAAAGTGAGCCTGAGATAGAATCTGTAGGAAACTTAATCCCAGGCCACCAGATTTTATTTAGCAAATGACATGGTCATGTGGCTCTCTACACCCTGTCTTTGGATCCCTTCACAATAGTGATAGAGTCTTTAAGGAATGATTTGGGACTTTTTCACACATTGCTGCTACCAAGAAAAAAATAAAATTATCCTAGTGTCTAGAAAGTATGATTAGAGTTTCTAGGTACCTGGAGAAATAAGTCTGTATTTCTCTAACAGACTTCTCAAACAGGGGGAGAGAGAGAAAGAAAAAGAGACAGAGATAAAGAAAAGAAAACTCTGTAATATTTTTCTTTTCAAATAAAAGATCTCACATATTTATTACTGAACCATATTATTAGTTCAGAGCATATAAACAAAGAGAAAAATCATTTTCTAAATGAAATGTGTCTATTCAGATAGTAGTGACATTTTCAGCTTAATATGGTAAGATGATAGTGACCTTGGTACAGCATAAATATGTACATGTATAATTCCTTATAGACCCAACTTTGTTCTTCTCCAGGGTTTGCTCTTCAAGTTGAACCTGATTTTATTGCCAGTTTTCATTCAAATCCATTGAGGAATGGGACAATTTTGCTTTTGTTTTTTGGTCAGAAATCACTTGATTCTGAAAGTCTTGTGAGAAGATATGGTGAGAAATGGAATCAGTCACACACACCACAATGACAGAAAAGGAGAGAAGGCTGTGCAATATTCTCATGCAAGTTTTAATTGTTTTGGTTCATCACTGAATTATGGTTTCTAACTGTTTGGTGGCTTTGCATAACTTTTGGAGAATCTAATGGAAGTCCTGGACTTTGCCTTAGAAAAACATACACACATGCACACACAATCATGCATACCATTTCAGGGGGTTCATACTCCCCCACCAACAAGTTCATCTATCCAAGAGTCTATCTTGGACTCCATCCAAGAGTCCATGGACACAGTTTAAAATCCCTAAAACCTGGGTGTGACTCACAGCTTTCCCATTGTTCAGGGGGAGTTGCTCCACATTTCTGAGCTCCATTCTCGGTAGACATAAAGTAGAGCCAAGGAATTGCTACTCTAGGGAATGTTAATGTTAGGGACTAATAATTGACAAAACCCTCTTTAAGGATTTAAATCAGCCCCTAACCCTGGAAGGCTTGCTACCCAAAAATTAAATGAAGAAAAATGGGAAGGGAATCGGGGATTGTTAGCGAGGGAAAGAAATACCCATAGAGATCTGTAAACCTTCTATTATGGGTTGAAAGCATTGTCATGTGAGTGAAGTAGTCTTCATTCATGAGGAAGAAGCATGGCATGGTGTCAAAGTGGCTTAGAGTGGCCTCAGGGTGGGAAAAACATGGGTTAAACCCAGGCTCACTATTTATTGGGCAGGTTATCAATCTTCACAGTCTCTAAAATGGAGATAGGTTGGCATTCTTCCTTTGTTTCTTTGGGATGCCATGCCATTCTCTTGCTTCTTTTTTCTCTGCCCCTCCCCCCGTCTTTCCTTCTCTTACTCTCTACACTCTTCTCTCTTTTCTTTCTCTTTTTCATCTCTTTCCCTCACTCTCTTCCCTTCCTCTAATATAAAATAAATTATGCTTTTATATTCTAAAGAAATGAGGTGACAATGTTTGTATAATATTATATAAGTAATAATATAACTATATTATAATAAAACTATAATATTATATAATAAAATTATAATAATATATAAAAATATAATAATATGTAATTTAAAATGAAGGTGATAATTCCCTGATTGCATAGGAATTCATGAAAAATCAAAATGCATAGTGTTAAAACAAAGACCTCACTAGATGTTACTTTCTTTAATAAACTCTTTGATCCTCTGTTTCTTAGGCTATAAAATGAGGATAATATCTATACCTGCCTAGGACTGTTGTGAGATTTAAATAAGAAAATGAACACAAAAACCCAAAGTACAGTGCCTAACACACAAAGTCCTTAGTAGCAGGTAACTACAGTTATTACTATGAATATTTAGTTACCAAAAATAATGGGAAGGGTGGATCCCGTAGTTCAGTGGGTAGGGCACTGGCCACATACATTGAGGCTGGAGGGTTTGAACATGGCCCTGGCCAGCTAAACAAGAACAACTGCAATAATAAAATAACCATGCATTGTGGCAGGTGCCTGTAGTCCCAGCTAATTGGAAGGCTGAGGCAGGAAAATCACTTAAGCCCAAGAGTATAAAGTTTCTCTGAGCTGTAATGCCATGGCACTCTACCCAGGGCAACAACTTGAAACCCTATCTCAAAAAAAATAATAATAATAATACTAGGAAGAAAAGATGGTAAATGAAAAGAACATGACTTTTAATTTCAGACTGAAAACCCAGATAAAATAAAATGAAATATAAAAGTGTGGAGTCGGAGCTAAAATTGCTGGATCTTCCACTTGAGAGCTGTGTACCTTAAATCTTCTCATACCATTTGCAGCCTTCTGCATTTCTTAATTCATTTAACATTATAGTAAGATAGAAATATGAGCATCTGCTGAAGAGGGATTAAATGAAGTGACCCATAAAAACAGTTTGACAGTGACCTAGAACAGAGTGTGTGCTCAGTAAACCCTGGTTTCTTTCCTAATGGCTACATGCTACACGGAAACCTTACTGGCCTTCTAACACCAAGGACTCTTCCAGCAGCACAGCCCAGGGTTATTATAGGCAGTGTTCTCCTTTAGGTATTTGGTCAAAGGCAAGAGAAATGAAAATTATTAGGGATATTAAGAAGAAAGTAAAACATAAGATGACTTCTTGTCCCCTCATAACTCAATGTAAAATAGTCCACAATTTAAATAGAATAAAAGATAATTATTTTAGAATGCTCAGCCCATCCTCTATCACCTTTCTTTTTTTTTTTTTTATTATAGATAAAAATATGCACCATAGATGTGGCCCAACCCATCACCCTCCCTCCACCCAAACCTCCCCCCTCCCTTCCCCTTCCTTGGTCCTTTCCTCATAGTCTTGTGGTATAGTTGGGTT
>CAUYPK010022458.1:0-12772 GCA_963574355.1 Loris lydekkerianus
ACGGTGACTGGGAAAATGCCAGGAAGGCTATGTTGAATATTGGGATGAAAATGTGTCAAATGGTTTATGAAGCTAGTATATGATGCCCCATGATCATATCAATGTACACAGCTATGATTTAATAAAAAAAATAAAAAAAAAAATAAAAAAAAAATAAAAAAAATAAAAATACATTAAGAATCAAGGAAGAAAACATTTTGGTGCATTTTAACCTTAGCATAAATTATTATATTTATAGAGGTTTAACCAGAGGCCAATTGTATTGTGTGGTAGATGAAAATTCTAGAAAATGTCACAGTAACTCACATTTATCTTTACCTATTTCTTATGTCAAAAATGGAAAATGTGCAGGGCTTTAAGATGCACTCAAGGCCAAGTGTCCAAGGCCTCAGTGGAGCTGGAATTGACTCTTTGTTTATTTGAAAATTTTTCTTGGGACTTCTTTTCAGGGTGTTAATAAAGTGTGTTATTTTAAGCATGTTTTAATGTTTTCTGTAGTCAAACCAAATTGTGGTCACAGTGTGGCTTTACTTATATCATAGTAGCTGCCTAAGAATGTTCAAGAGGATAAGGAGGATGGGCTCATGTGGGATTCAGAAGGCAAAGAGGTTATAGAACTTTCTTGGTGCATTATGGCCTAAGAGTTAAGGTAATTCACACTGTCAATTACACTCCTAGTTGCAAATCTATGTTCACGTTAGCTGGACTCTTATTCCATAGTATTTATAGGGTGAGAAATCTCAAGAAGTCACCCCAAGGGCTGAACCACGTCTGGGAGGAAATCTTGCCTGGTGCTCAGCACTGGGGCAACAACACATTGTGATGGTGCTCATTACACCATAGATTGGCTTTAGGGATGCCAGATTTTTCCTGAAATTATATAATTAACTTTAACCACCTTTTGTTTGTCTCAAAGCTTACAGGGAAATTCTATACTTAGAAGCATATTATAATCGTGTGAACGATAGTGGCATGTAAAACACAAACAATAACTGACTCTTCTTTGTAGAACAAAGAAATAGATCAGCATGTCCAAGATCTTTTGTTACCACATCAAGCAGATTGTCTCTTGTCAGGCTGTTGGTAGCTTTTATGAAAAAATCGTTTCCAGCAGAATGAAGACTGTGCTAGAATCATCAATAGAAGCTTTAATTTGCAGTATCATGCTTGGAAAACTGAGGTAGATGTATGGTCTCATTTTGCCGGAACTGAGTGCAACGGATAGGCTCAAAGAGAGTAAAGTCCTGTAATTTCCAGAAGAAGAGTGCATGAGACCTTTTGCTCACTCCTTTTTTTGTCATGAATTATGTCTACATCTTTCTTATTATAAACATCACATAGTCATTGTAGAGAATTCAGATTGTACAATAAAAATATGGAGTGGGAAATAAAAATGAACGGTCCCCCTAACATCTATGCCCTCAGCCTGGCCAATGAAATAGTGGCTGGGAAGGGAGTAAGAAGGGTGAATGAAGAAGGGCCAGTGAGACTCTGTTTCCAGTTATTTTCTGAAGCTATTAAGGGACCTAGAACTGTGAGGGAAACTAGGTAGCTAGAACTAAGCTGAATGGTGAAGAGACAGGCCTACGTCCTGTGACTTAATGTGGAGCCCCAAATCTGTCCATGTTAGATGCCAGCTCCTGTACTTTGAGTCCTAAAAAGTCAGGAGTCAATAAACTTCACCTCTTTTTCTTCTCAAGTTTAAGGTAAGTGTTTTTGCTTGAATTCAAGAGGCTTCTGGGTCCACTGAATGAACCCCTGCACGGTGGAGCTACAAGCAATAAAACAATTATGTTTCTTAAATTGTTCTGTCAACCTAGCACTTTGCTCAGAAATATGGAGACAACTGAAGAAAATAGATAATTCTTGCCTGTCCAACACTAGTTGGATATCACTTCTATTATCTCTGCCAATTTACTGACTCCTAAAGTTATAGGATGTCAAGACTGCAAGTTAGAGACACTCTAATCTGAGAATGTGAAATATGCAAAACCCCACTCTCTCATTCAGGGAAGACTGCTAATCAATCACGGCACTTCCTGCCACCAAGCCTAAATTTGCCCTTAGTGACATTGTCAGCAGACTATCCCAGAAAGTCACAACAATACATTGCAGTCATTTCTTAAGACAAAAGTGTTTTCGACCCTGCTGAGTCCATCCCTCTCGTTATTAAAGGTAAACACGGTATCAGGGAATGAAATGACTTGTTCATGATCACCTACAGACAGTGAGCTGTTTTTCTGTTTATCTATTACCTTCTTCTAGGCAGCTAAAATAATCATATGTAATTTCTCAGTAGTTGTCCATACTATTGATTGTACTGGATCAGTTTAGACAAATAATGTGACATGCCTTGGATTTTCCATTTTAAAACAGTTCACACCTGTTACAAGTTCTGTCAGTTTTTGGTGTGTAACAGATAATTAAAAAATCTCAGTGATACATACACATATATATAATAAAAGAATGGTTATTTTTCATATGCCTTTGGCTCAGTCAGGTATCTATGCTGATCTTTCCAGACTCTGCCAATGAGTGTCCAGCTGCAGGATGGGCCGGCTCCATGGTGGGCTGACCTTGACATATTCTTCTCACAGTAGGAGATGCCTAACCACAAAATAAGTTCTCAAGTTCCACTTTACTTGATGTCTGGTTTGATATCCCAAAGCAAGCCAACATAGTCAAGCCCACAGGGAAGGAGTAGAGAAATATATACCACTTCTTCAGCAGGAGCTAAAATGTTGTAGAGCAAAATGTCCACATATATAAAAGAGAGAAACATTAGTGCCCAGTGAGGCCATCTACCATGTGAATCAGGAACACAGTTCAGGAAGCCATGAAAACATACAAATGGGGGGATGGCTAATCTAGTTGGGGGTGGGTTTTCATTGCCAAGGTCTTCTTTAAGGAGCTCATATCTTGTTGCCAGGTGAAGAAAGAAGTGTGACGCAGGGGGAATAGCTTGGAGAAGTGTTCTCTGGAGGAGGAGAGAGGTCTGCAATCAGGAGCACTGAGGGCATCCAGCTAGCTCTGATTGTTCTAGTCGCCTATGAAAAGTGGAATGTCATTGATTGGTATTAAGTAGAGAAGTGACATGACATAATTTGCTTTTGGAAAAGATTGCTGGCTATGATGCAGAATATCAGCTGGAGGGGCAGGAGTGAAATGATCGGAGTAGGTAGCAGGCAGATGCATTATTCTGGGAGAGACCTATGTTTGATCCTATTCAGAAGTAGGGTAGAAGAGTGGGGACTGGGAGATAGTTTGATGGTGAAACCAACATGACTTAGCTTCTTATACCAGGACCCCCTAGTTTAGCCACACTGGCTTTCTCTCAATCCCTTATATTCCCTGTGCAGTCAGTGTAAATAGTACACTTAGCTCTTCACTCTCTGCCTAGATTCCCCCTTACTCATCTTTCATATCTATGTTCCAACATCACTTCTTCAGGAGAGAGTGATCTGATACTCCAAAAACTGTGATGGTCTCTCACAGCATAGCATGAGTCCTCCATGTGACATATGATGCAATAGTGAGTTCACATTTGTTTTCTGATTATTTGATTAGTGCCTGTATTTTCTCACCAAGCCCTGAGCTCTGCAAAGACAAACATTGTATTTGGCTTTATTTATCATGATGTTGCTAGCTCTGAGCTCCATGCCTATGTTTGCAGTATTTACTTAGTATGTGTGGTTTAAAGGATTTATAAATGAATGCTTTTAGATAGAATTCTGGGGGTACATATTATGGAATAAATAAATGTTTAAGTTGATCAATTATTATGAGTGACAGTATTTTTGAAGTAAACTTAAAGTTAGGAGCCATTAGAACAGAACAGAAATAGCTGAAAATTAAAATCATGAATAATTCTCAGGGAGATGAATAAAATAACTAAGAATTTAAGCCCAAACTCAATCTGCTTCTCTACAAAAGCCTTGATGCCTGTGGCAAGAATACATTTATGACTAGATGAGTATGATCAATAGCTTCCCAAGATTGAGGATTAAAAGTGAGCTACTGCATTGCAGTGAGAGCCATATTAAAATTCATAGTGCTGCTCAGTGACAAGAGAGGCCTGGTCAAAGGTACGTTTGCTCTGGGGCCTTTACCTTGGTGTCTCGTTTTCTCCCCAAGCCAGTGAACAGAGGCCCCAAAAGCCTTCAGAAAAGGGTTCCCCTTGAGCATTGGGAGTGCAAGAAAGAGATTAGGAGAGCATCCTGAAGTACTCACAGAGCAAATAAAAAAAATTATGAGACCCTGCCATCATCGCAGGGAAATCATAGCAAACTACATTGTCCCGGAAACCATTTAAATTTCCATAAGCTTTCATCTTAATCACTATACCCTAAAGACTGGCGTGTTTGTTTGTATGGTTTACATTTAGTTTTTTTTTTTTTTTTTTTTTTTTTTTGCCTCCAGAAAACTGCAGAAGAAAGCATGAGATGACAGGGAAGGAGAAACAGAACCTTGAGAAATAAATGTTATTTATAACTTAAGGAGTTCTGATGGTGTTGTTGCCCTTATGGTAAGGGCTCTCATATCCATGCTGGGAACTCTGCTCACTTGTGTGTCTATTCAGTTATTATTACTTGAACTTACAGATGCTAATGTTGTTGGTCTGCAACAAAATATCTTCTGGTCACAGTGAACCTTTAAAAATATTTTCTTGGGTAGAACTACAGTAGGAAAATTGCCTTGCCTTCCACATTCTGTAGCCTGCTATTTTTTTTTCCTGCCTGGGCAGCATTATTCTTAGGTTGATCTAAGGACTTTGCTTTTTCTCTGCAGGGTGACTGTAATTCCAAGTTCTGAGAACTTCTAACTAAGAGTATAGACTCATTACAAGTGAGATATTACCTGTTTTTGTTTTATACAAATATTTCCAAGTGTATATTGCTTTGGAGTTTTATGTTTCATTTGAATTCAACTTCTTCCAAATTACTTTTTTGATTGTTTGCAATAAAGTCTATATTTTAGCTTTGGAGACCAGAAAAAAAATCATATAATTTTTTTTTAAAACCCTGGATGTGATTTTGAAGACATATTGAATAAGTATTAAGAAAATGAATATTCTGCCAATGATGAAAACACACCAAATGTAAAACATTACACTTCTAAGTTACTGTGTCTAGAATGACAAATTGGAGGTGATTTAAGATATTAAATGGAAGGCTTTTTGAACAACAACTTTCTGTAGAATATTCTTCTTTACCAGTTGTACTTAATCACCTGAATTTTTAGACCTAATTCATGCTAAGTCTGGGGCATAACCAAAAATGTTGTTTCCTGAGCTTGCTGTGGTAACAGGGACCATAGCATTGTTTTCTGTACAATAATTATGACTGCTAAGAACAATTTACTCATGAAGCCTAGAAGTCAAAACTACCAGTATTTATTAAGTTTTTACTATGAGAGTTCTGGAAAAGCAGAAGTACTGTGCTCTGCTTTCTGTCATGTCTATGAGAAAATAATTTCAGATAATAGATAATCAAGAGGTGGGTTCTGGGCTACAACCTACAAGCATTGCAAGATGTTGGGAAAGGTGACATAGTTCTTAAAAATTTGGAATTGTCTGAGGAGGAGTTCAGCCAGCTGTGAAGGGTGTGTAAGCTCTGAGGGACAGCTGGGATGGACGAAGGAAACGCACTTCGGGAGCAAAAAGAGGAACTGCTTAGGAACAGTGGAATACAGCCATTAATATGCATTTGTGCGTGGGGTAAAGGTTTAGGTAAAAAGAAGCTGTACAGGTATTGAAAAAAGCAGCAGCACACAGCTTGAATGCTATACACCATCATGGTCTGTACTTTTTACTTTTTGTTGGAACAGAGGCTTTGACTGGCAGGGAAAGGGGTTTGACCCTACACTGAGCAAGGGAGCATTCGTGATGAGAAGTGTTTGAGCAGCCTCAAGGGTGAAGCTATGCAAAGACAACAGAAGAGAGAAACTATAATAGAATTAATGTGACCGAATGAGAAGTCAGTGTAGTAATCTAGTAGAGCCTGATGAAGGCCCAAAACAGGAATCTGGCAAACTTCTTCTGTAAAGAATAGGATAGTCAGTCTTTTGGCATTTCAGGCCACGCAGTCTCTGTGGCAACTACTTGACTTCGCCATTGTAGGCAGAAGGCAGCTGTGCCCAATACAGGGACAAGTGAGCTTGGCTGTGTTCCTATAAAACTTTATTTATAGAAAATGGCAAAGAGTTGTGTTTGGCCCCTGGTCTGCCATTGTAGTGGCGACATGGGAATGAAAAGAAGGAAACAATTTGAGATATTGAAAAGAATATTATTAGATTCTCATGTCTGCCTGCACGGAAGAGATAAGGAGCCAAAGATTTCAAACAATACATCAGGTGTTAAAATATCAATGTGGGATTCATCAATATGGAGATGGAAATTGAATTCCTAAATGTTCCTTGTTGACAAAGAAGGAAAGAAGGCTAAGGAAGGCTCAGGGTGCGGTAGGAACTGGCCTCCGGGATGGTGGCAAAATTCTGTTTCTTGATCGGATGCTGCTTTGCACTGGAATGTATATTTTGTAAACATTTATACAGCTGCACAATTCTGCTTTTTGACTTTTTATCTATGTTGTAGTTGAGACCCAGAGAGGGCTGGGAAAGAGGGACTAGATGGCAGGGACAAAGGACAAGGCAAGGCAAGGTGAAGATGGAGAGGGGCCTTCAGTTTAATGAGGAGGTGAGACACAACCTCTCCGTGGTAGCTTCAGTGGAGGGGAGCTATTGGGAATGAGATTCCAGGCTTTTTATTAAACCATAGCTGTGTACGTTAATGCAATCATGGGGCACCATACACTGGTTTTATAGACCATTTGACATATTTTCATCACACTGGTTAATGTAGCCTTCCTGGCATTTTATTAGTTATTGTGTTAAGACATTTATATTCTACATTTACACATGTACCCTTGTAAAATGCACCGTAGGTGTGGTCCTAGCAATCACCCTCCCTCCAAATTAATCCATGCCTTTTGGAAAGATGTTTGGAGATTCCAGGCTTTTAAGCAGGAAAGAAGGGGATAAGGAAATGGAGTTGTTTGTTAAAAACTTCGAGGATAATGGCTGTAAAGGAAAAGATAAGAGTAAGATGTATTGAAGGGACTAATAGAATAAAATAAGGGTTTCATTGCTTGTTTTTACAGGAAATATTTTATATATTTGAGAAAAATGGGAAAAAACTAGTGTAAAAGATTGAAGATTTTTTTTTTGAGACACAGTCTCACTTTGTTGCACTTGGTGGAGTGCCGTGGTGTTACAGCTCACAGCAACTTCAAACTCTCAGACTTAAGCGATCCTCTTGCTACCTCAGCCTCCCAGGTAGCTGTGACTACAGGTGCCTGTCACAATGCCTGGCTATTTTTTGGTTGTAGTTGTCGTTGTTTGGCAGGCCTGGGCTGGATTCAAATCCACCAGCTGCGGTGTATGTGGCTGGCGCCCTAGCTGCTGAGCTACAGGTGCCAAGCCAAGATTGAGGATGTTAATAAGAGGGGGAGAATAGATGAGACAGAATAAGCTAGACAAAAGGAATATCTACCTCAAAAGAACAAATAATAAGAAAGAAAAATAAGACAAATGCAGGTAAGGGGCTGTGTCGAAGAGGACCCAGTCTACTCCATGGTACCTACTCCTACAAGTAGGAGAAGGCACCTACTTGACACTCATTCAGCTATGACATTTTTCAATGAATGTGATTGATCAGCACTTCAGTTTACAAATTCCTATAAACAGTATCATTATGGTGGTTCTAAGAGAAATCTCACTTCTTTGAAAGTGATCGTGGTAGTAATTTTTCCTTTTAGTATACTTTATTTTATGCCAAATTGCTATAATGAAGTTGAAAAAGGAATCTGGCATATTTAATTTATCAGACCAAAACTTTTAATATTAAGACCAAAACTCTAAGCTAATTTAAATTAACAAATTTATTTTGTTAAAGTATCACCTTTTACCTTAAAAATTCAGCAACATTTTATAGTATAATCTTCAAGAGGATTATATTGCACATATAGACACAATGTCATTAAAATGAGATTCCTAATTTTAATGACTATTTGGATGTTCATTTAAGTATTTTTATCACTTGTAATTCACTTTGAAAATCTGCCAGACTCTATCAAAACCAGTAAAAGGCAGACTGTGAAGTAATAAAAAAAAAAAAAAATCAAATCACTTTGTGAAATCGCATTATATGGGTTTAATTGGATACACCTAGCTGCCTCATACTGATAGTTAATAAACATTTTTTCACATTGCAATATAATTATCAGTCCCCACTGAACTGTGTATGCAAAATTGATAAAACAGTTGAGCCTTAATGAACAAAGATATTTGCATTTCATTACAGTACTAGGTTGTATAATTCTGCTCATAAACTTTATGAAATAATTTTAATGTTCAATTCATTGCAGATGAAAGTGAAAAAGTTATTTTAAAAATTCTATCCTGAATTCCTTTATTCCTCAGAAATATCCAGTATACCAATTTTTCTTAATTTTAATAAAGTGGATGGAACCAGGGTAAGATTATAAATTTAAAGTTCTATAATTTTATCAATTACTCTCTAAGGTCATGAAATGTTTATCAGTCAATTGGATCAAGGCACTATTTTAAAACACAAACATATTTAAGTAAATTCTAAAAGCAGTAGACCTTCACTTATTTTGATTGGTACTAACTCCTATAATAAAAATAAGCATTATTTATGACTTCTTGGTCTTGCAATTTCCTACCAGTGCTATAGAAAAGTGAAAGATTTGTAATAACTATTAATAAGTAATTTTAACATATAATTTTTGTCTTTTGTCACTTTAATTTTTTATCCTAAGGAGAGCTCAAATCTCTTCTTTGTTCCCTGTGATTATTCCCTCCAAGGCAGAGAAGTGTCAAGGTTACTCTGAGTGAATCTTATTTTCTAGGGATGTAATTCCTTCTCTTGATTAAAGGTCAGCATATTTTTTGATTAAGTTCCTTTTCTTCCTGTATTCTCAAGGAAAAGTAGATAATTCCTACTTCTAGGCAATTGCTAATCAGAAATAGACTTGTGGTGGTCAAACCCAGAGTTTTAGAAACTGAGACACGTTTTTCTTTGTTAGTCCTCAGTCTTTGAAGGTGTGTTTTCAATGGGTATTTTCTTGGAGTCATAAGCTACAAACAAGGGGTGGTAATAAATGGAACAGACAAACAAATTCGTCCTGCTTTAAGCATAACTATGATTAGAAAAAGTGAGGTTTTTTCCTAGTTCAAACTCAAAAATAATATTTTGTCATTGGAATTTGGGGTCTAACTTCCAATTGATCACCTAAGGATAATTTGTTACACAGCAATAGAAAACTAATTAGGCTTGTTTTGGGTATTGGATTGCATTGTCCAAAATCTCAATGCCTTATTAGTGTCACTGTGTAATATCAGCCTATTTCATTACTCTCAACCAGATGTATGTAGACATAAAACAAAGAAATAAAGCTATAGAGCTTTCTGTATGTAAACATTTGGGCTTTTAATTTTACATTATAGTTATTATAAACTTTTTCAGGAAATGACAATCTAATTAGTGTAGTAAAACATTTGAACAAGACTAAACACTACTCTCAAAGCTACATATGAACAAATACAAAAGAGTATGATGCAAATTGAGTTGATATAGGTTAATTAGAGTTTAAGGTAGAAATAAAAGGTAAAAGATGACCTTTTCTAAATCTTCTTGCCTGAGAGCATTATTCCTTTTATGTCTCCCACATATGACTATAATTGGCTTAATTTTAGATAGTGTACAATTGCATTAAAACCCATGGCTATAATTGCCATATAGATGGACATGATTCTCAAATTAATTTTTCTGTTCACAATCTCTTTCCTGAGCTTTTGTTTTATAGCCATAATTCTTTTTTTTTTTTTTTAGTCAAAGATTGTCACAATTTTTTTTTTTTTTTCCAGTGAGTCATTTATTTAATACATCAGTAACTTCCCCCCTTGCAATTTTTATTGCAAGGTTTTTTTTCAGAACCCTAAGGTAGACTGGGCACTTGGTACACTCTGGCCTTTGGCATATGCCCATTGTGGACTTTTGTCTCTTCAGTACTAGCTGGAAGTGACATTTAGAATTTATAATCTGAAATTTCATTTAGCAAATTGTGATCATTTGACAACTGGGATGGTACCATTATTAGGATTAGACATGATGCCCACACCCACTTTTTTTTTTTCCTCTACAAAGCATAATTCTTTACAGGACTCAAGTTCTTGGCTATCTTAATTTATACTTTCTAATGATATCAGAGATCTTCCTATAGAATAAATCTTCTCATTATCAAAATCTTTAGCACTACACAAGAGACTGTCTATTGTTTGTTTCCTGACATCCTGGCTTTATCTCTCATTTCTTATCTTTTTTCTTTCTTTTCTTTTTCTTTTACTTTTTCTTTTTCCTTTTTTTTTTTTTTTTTTTGCATTTTCCAAGTTCTTTACTGAATGTTTCCAAGTATTACATACATTTATATATATAAAGTATATACATAGATCATGAATACATTTATGCCTTTATGGGATTCAATATGTTGATTATTTGTACAAATTGGAGTGCTTACATCCTACTAATTAACATAGATTTTTATCTCATTTACTTAATCACAGTGTTAAGACATTTGTGTTCAATGCTTGATAGATTTGACTTGTACCCTTGCAATATGCTCCGTAGGTGTGGTCCCACCATTAACCCTCTATCAAACCACCCCACTCCCTTCCCATCACCTTCCCTTCCCTCCTTCATCCTGGGCTATAAGTTGTGATTCATCTCTCATATGAAAGTGTAAATGAGTATAAATTGGTTTTATAGTAGTACTGAGTACATTGTATACATTTTTTCCCATTCCTGAGATACTTCACTAAGAAGAATATTTTCCAGTTCCATCCATATAAACATAAAAGAGGTAAAGTCTCCATCTTTTTTTTAATGCTGCATAGTATTCCATGGTATACATATACCACAATTTATTAATTCTTTCATGGGTGGATGGGCACTTGGGCTTCTTTCAAGAGTTGGCAATTATGAATTGAGCTGCAATGAACTATCTGGTGCAAGTATCTTTGTTGCTAAGTGATTTTTGGTCTTTTGGATATACTGATTTCTGTATCCTATATTCCAGCTTATTTTAACTCTTGGCAGATACTGAATGTACCAGGTAATTTCATTCTTTGTCTTGTGCCAATCCTTGTGCATGGAAACTACCTCCATACTTTTTGATACCTAGCTCAATTATGGCTTCCTCCATGATAACTGTAGAAATATAATTTTTGTTAATATTATTCCTTGGAGTTGTCCCAGTTCCCATATCTTATATAAACATATATGCTAATAGCTGTCATATACCCTACACTTGACTCAGTTCTTTCAGAGGCAAAACTGTGTCTAGACATGTCTAGATGCTTAGCATGTGTGATCTCACTCATAAGTGCTTGTTAAATGTGATGAATGATTAAACTAGAAACTTGTGCCCTTACCATTGGTATTTTATTTCTAGTCATTTGAAGAAGGTATATGTTTTTTATTTAAAAAAACTTATCTTTTCAGTTGAAAATTAATATATTCTCATTGTAGCAATCTGTGGGAGAGAGATTGGTACAGATGCTTTCAAAAGAAATTTGGAAATAGTTAAACGTATACCTTGTAATCCAGAAACCCTTTTCAAGGGTATATAACACAGGGACATTTTCCTGAAAGTCTATGGGACATATATTAGAATTTTCATTATAGCATTGAGTTGGTGGCCATGTAGCTGTCCATCACTAGGGGAATGGAAAAGTAGAATGATGTAGATTCCCATTATAGACTAAAAGTAGAATAAGGTACATTCCCATTATACAGCATTCATAAGCAATAAATACAAGTCTAGAAATATGGCTCTATCTTTAAAATTTTAGTGCTGAGTTAAAAAGTCAGACTTACCCATTTGTAAGTGGGCAAAAGACATGAACCGAAACTTCTCTGAAGAGTACAAATGACCAAGAAACACATGAAAAAATGCTCATTGTCCCTAATCATCAGAGAAGTGCAAGTCAAAACCACCTTGAGACACCTAAGCCTGGTGAAAATAGCCCACATCTCAAAGTCCCAAAGCTGTAGATACTGGTGTGAATGTGGAGAGAAGGGAACACTTTTACACCATTGCTGGGACTGCAAACTAATACAGCCTCTATGGAAAGAAGTACAGAGAATCCTCAAAGAGCTAAAAGTAAACCTTCCATTTGATCCCACAATGCCATTATTAGGTATTTACCCAGAAGAAAAAAAAATCATTTTATCATAAAGATATTTATTATAATGTTCAATTTACAATCACCAAGGCATGAAATAAACCCAAGTGTCCATCAACCCATGAATGGATTAATAAACTGGTATATGTGTATGATGGACTATTCAGCCATGAAAAAGATGGAAACTTTACATCTTTTGTATTAACCTGGATGAAGTTGAAGAACATTTTTCTTAGTTAAGTATCACAAGAATGGAAAGCAAGTGCTCAATATACGCAATACTAATATGAAACCAGTAAACAACTGTATTCCCACATGACAAAAAAACACAATTACCGCATACACTTGAGTATAAGCCGACCCGAGTATAAGCCAACCCCTTAATTTTACCCTAAAAACTGGGAAAACTTAGTGACTCAAGTATAAGCCGAGGTGGAAAATGCAGCAGCCACTGGTAAATTTCAAAAATAAAAATATATACCCAAAACAATTACAATAATTGAGGAAT
>CAUYPK010022459.1:0-59703 GCA_963574355.1 Loris lydekkerianus
TAAGGGTTTTTAATGGGCAGTTCAATTCTCAGCTGAATCTGGGTTTCAGTCATTACCCTAAATAAAGAACCAAACATGTGGCTTGGTGCCTGTAGCTGAGTGGCTAGAGCATCGGCCACATACACTGGGGCTGATGGGTTCAAACCCAGCCTGGGCCTGCTAAAAACAATAACAACTACAACAAAAAATAGCCGGGCGTGGTGGCAGGCGCCTGTAGTCCCAGCTACTCCGGAGGCTGAGGCAAGAGAATTGGGGTTTGAGGTTATTGTAAGCTGTGATGCCACAGCACTCTACCGTGGGTGACATAGTGAGCATCTGTCTCAAAACAAAACAAACAAAACAATGTACCTCCCTCGGTATCACTGCCAAAGTACCAGGGCAGCCTGATCTAGCCCAAACAGAGATGATATTGGAAGATGACCTGGCAAGCTAGAGGAGTTGTGGCTGTGAGATCAGCATTCTGACCTGACAAAGAATGGATTTTTCAGAAGGTATGTTCATCAGGATTGTTTGGTTACAAATCATAGAATTCATCTCCAATGTGTTAAGCAAATCAAATGAACAAAATCCACCCTGAAATAAAAAGGAAGGGTGGAATTATTGGCTCACATAAATGTGAAACCCAGGAGTAAGACTAGCTTCAGGTTGGCTATCTCCAGACACAGAGTCCAGTCACCAGGAGTCTGCCTCCATCTCACCACTGCCTTCTTCTGTGTTCGTTTCCCTTTTGGGTTTCTCTCCTCATATGGTAGCATAGTGGCCCCCAAGAGTTCCCTTCATATCATCAGCCTTCCTGGAAAGCGTTTATCTTCCCTATAGTCCTCTGGAAAATACCAAGACTGAGTCACACGTGGCTGACGGATTATTTCCCCAACTCTGAAATTGGGAGAATGGGGTCAGTCAAACAGGAACTCCTTGGATTGAAGCAGGAAAGTCTCCTAAAGGAAAACAGGGTGCTAATAGTAGAAATGGGAATGGCAAAGCAGCAGTCAGTGAAACATGGGGACACACCATGAAATGAGCTCAGGAGAATGATGTCAAAAATCCCCAAACTTCCCTATGTGACCCAGGCTGGAAACCGATGTTTAATCAAGCTCTGAAGGACACATGATTAATTAAAAAACTAGAATGTCTCCAGGAAGGGGTGAGGTGGACTGAAGCATATACCTCTGGCTGATTTGGGTCCCCCTTCCCTCCCCTTTTGGCCTTAGCTTCAGAGACAGGATTTCCTGGCACTGGAGCTGCTACTGCCAGGCTGGCTACCAGGAGAGCCCTGAAACCTCTGGTCAAGGCAACATGCAACCAGAAAGGACAGATGTTTGCAGGAAAGCTGCCGCGGGAACAAGAGAAGAGGATGCTGAATTGGAATTAGGTCTTTGCATCAAGATATTATAGGATGGTGGTGAGAGAGAGAGAGAGAGAGAGAGAGAGAGAGAGAGAGAGAGAGAGAGAGAGAGAGAGAAGAGGCGAAAATTAAGAGGATTTAGGCCATGGCAGTAGTAATCAAGCATGGATTCAAAGGTGCAAATCAATGTCTTCATCCCTGTACAAGAATGGCCAGTGCCACTTAAAGTAATATATATGCAGTGATAAGGGAGGCCAGGATTCATATGACAACGGGAAGGAGAAAAGTGCTCCCCACATGTATTAAGACTGAAGAGACCTGTGCTGCCAGACATGACCAGGTGTGCTTGACCACAGCCTGGGGAATCTGGCCCTCCTGGAGCAGGTATCCAGGGGTGCAATTGGTAGGGAAAGCTTACTGAAAAAAGCAGACTTCCCTGGAAACTGGAAACTGGATTTTCCATCCCAGATATTTTCCATTCTCTATGGTTCCCCATGCTGCTCACTCTGCCCCAAGAAGCTGAACTCTATAGACTTAATTAACAGCAATTCTGTGCTCTGACTTCAGGTTGGGCAAAGCAATGGAAAGGGCCAGCTGGATATCAGAGCAGGGAGCGGAGTGAGGTCAGGATACTTATCCCCCACCCCCAGCTGTCCCTTCTTGTGGCACTCCTCTAGCTATCTGTCCTTCAACTAAACTCTCAAAGTGACTGACTCTGCATGACTCTTTCTCATTCTAGATTCTGGTAACTGTGCCCTCTCTTTGGCCATTTGGGCCTACAGGTGGTGTCAGCTCTGCTATTACTAGCTCTAGGTTATTGCACTTGAGGTTCCCCTGTACTTTGCCAAATAATCCCTTTATGAATAAAAGCTCCTTCTATTTTCAGTTGTTTCTGTTGGAACCCTGAATGATACCATCCCTGGAATTCTTCCTGTTAGTTGAGGTAATTTAGAAGGAGGTAGGTGGGGGTGAGCTGGGAAGCCTGAGTAAGCGTGAGCAGCAGAATTCTGGCTGGATGAGCCAGTAACTAAGTAGGGAGTTAGAGAGGATGAAGATATCAGCCTCCTGTAGGACAGGGTGGGGCAGGCAGGAGGCTGGCAACTAACAGAAGGTTCTTCAAAGGCAGCTTGAAGCCTGTGGCTAGAGCCCTGGGCTTGCTCTCTTTTCACTGGGGAGAGTCCTTTTGCCAAGAGGATTGACACTCCCTGGCACTTCACAGGTCCCTGAACATGCTGATAAGATTGAAGAATAAACTAAGGGACTCCAAGCGCTTACGAAGCTTGAAACATTCTGGCATGTGTTTTCATCATGACCAGGAAGATCAGCTTGTAACAAATGTACCTCTGAGGAAGCTTTAAGTAGATGCTCCATTGTTTTCCTTTTACAGGAGATGGGATTTTGGAGCTGAGGCAGGCAGGAGCCTACCGACTGCTGGGAGGATGGAAGATGGGTGGATATGACTTGGGACTTGTTTCTGAGGGCAGAAGAGATAAGAGAGAGAGAGTCCAGACTAAAAATTTCCCCAGCCTGCAGGCCCCTTTTTTTTCTTTTGTTTTTCTTTTTCTTTTTTTTTTTTTTTTTTGAGACAGAGTCTAACTATGTCACCCTCGGTAGAGTGCCCTGCCATCACAGCTCACAGCAACCTCAAACTCTTGGGCTTAAGTGATTCTCTTGCCTCAGCCTCCCAGGTAGCTGAGACTACAGATGCCCGCCACAATGACCAGCTATTTTTTTGGTTGCAGTTGTCATTGTTTAGCAGGCTCGGGCCAGCTTTAAACCTGCCAGCCCCAGTCTATATGGCTGACACCCTAACCACTGCGCTAGCCATCCAGGCCCCTTTTAATGCTAATGCTTTTACATTTCAACCAACAGTGCTTCCAAATCTCTATGTTTCTCTTCGCCATCAAAGCAAGGTATGCACAGGGGAGGTCGCATGGGTGGAGGCATCCAAGATTTCTTGAAGAGACTGGGGGTGCCTACAAGAAGGGGAGAGGAGTGGACACTCACTGAGCTAAAACCCTATGGGCTCCTGGTGCTGCTGCTGGAATAAAGTGTGCTAAGGGACCAAGGTGGTGGGCAAGGAGGACCTGGGCTGAAACTGGGGACGTTCATGAACGCTGATAGTAGACCGGAGAGTTTGAAGGTAGAAGGCCCCTGGTGGGGCATGTGTCAACAGAGTTTGTCAGGACCAGGGTATGGTGGGCTTGGGGTGAACATAGAGGCATCCCTCTCAGGTCTTCATACTTCCCATGGTTCCATGTGAGAAAGCATGGGGTGGGAACCAGAGACCCAGCCAACCAGAGGGCCAAGCAGTGGGACCCACAACCTGGAGGATGTGCTAGGGATCAGACAGATGGC
The DNA here is from genome assembly GCA_963574355.1 of Loris lydekkerianus. NCBI lineage: Eukaryota > Metazoa > Chordata > Mammalia > Primates > Lorisidae > Loris > Loris lydekkerianus. The sequence continues at coordinate 3,704 of CAUYPK010022459.1, forward strand.
AGGCACAGAGAAAAGCCAGGCTGCCCTTATCTGTGGGAGTCCATGGCAATAAGGGGCCATGTTAAAGCTGAACAAGAGCCACATATTACCTCAGTGGAGCTCACCACATCACAGAGGCCACCAAGGGCAGCCAGGAACCCCTTTCTGCTGCAGAGAGAGGTAGGCCAGTGGGAAATCTTGCCAAGCTTCTTCCCCATTGCTGGGAGTGGGTAACCAGAACAGCACAGTTTATAATTGGCGTGCCATACCCTATCCCCACAACAAGCCCCTTGAGTCACAGACCTGGCCTGGGTAAGGTAGGACGACTGCCATGAATCACGTAGGAGATTAACGTTTTAAATGAGATTGGTCTAATTTTTATTAATGAAATGAGAATAGTAAGTTACCTATGACGTTAAAAGAGAGGAAAGAGCAGGGTGAGTGACTAGGGAGAAAACAATAAAAACAAAAAAAAGTAGAATTATCCTATATGTCTACCTCAACCATCTGAAGTTCTTCAATAACTAGTTGCAACCACAAAATGGCCACTGCCCTCCCACATCCACATCCAGCAATCCCTGTGAAGAAGAGAAGGCCAGAATGCCTAAGATTCACTCTGATTGGGCCATCTTGAATCTCAAGGCCACTCCTGAATAAGTAGCTGTGGCTGAAGGAGGGAATGTACTGATTGGTCAAGCCTACCCATGTTCCATCCCTGGGGTTGACCTCCTCGGAACCACAAGTGTTCCCAAAACAAACAGGAACTGTAGGGAAGCAAGAAAGGGATGAATGTGAGGAAATATTGCATTCGAGATTTACCCTGTTCACTTATGTGAGAGCATAAAGTTTCTACCCAAGTGGAGCAAAAACTAAAATTTCAGGTGTCTTATAATTCTTTTAAAAATGGCCATTGATGTACTTAAAGACAATGTCAAATGTTACATACAAAGTAGCAGGGCAGAATTAAATATCTCTGCAGGAGGGAGAGGAGTGAGGGAGAGAGAGATGGGAAGGCTTCCTAAAGGGTGTCCAGGGGTGGCACCTGCGGCTCAAAGGGGTAGGGCGCCGGTCCCATATGCCAGAGGTGGCGGGTTCAAACCCAGCTCCGCCCAAAAACCACACACAAAAAAAAAAAAAGGGTGTCCAGGGCCTGAAGGGCAGGGGCTCAAGATGGAGCCAGCACAGGACTGGGCTGCTTCCTGAGAAAACTCACATCTGATGATGATTTTATAAAGTGATAGTGTAAAAGTGAAAGAGAAGGAAGTCACAAAAAAAAATCCCTCCCCTCTATATCTCATATAAAGCCATCAGTTAAAAAGTTTCTCAGGCAGTGTCTGTGGCTCAAAGGGGTAGGACGCTGGCCCGATATGCCGGAGGTGGTAGGTTCAAACCCCCCCCTGGCCAAAAACTGCAAAAAAAAAGTCAGTTTCTCCTGTCACAGACCAGAGGAGACATGATGACTAAGTGTGATGTGGTACTCTGGATTGGATTCTGAACAGAAAGAAGACGTGACTGGAAAAACAGGTGAAATCCAACTAAAGTGTGGAGTTTAGTTAATAGTAATGTACCAATGTCATGGTTTTGTTTGTTTGTTTATTTAAGACAGAGTCTCACTTTGTCTCCCTTGGTAGAATGCCATGGAGTCATAGATCAGAGCAACCTCAAACTCTGGGGCTTAAGTGATTCTCTTGCCTCAGCCTCCCAACTAGCTGGAGCTACAGGCGCCCGCCACAACTCCTGGCTATTTTTTAGAGACAGGGTCTCACTCTTGCTCAGGCTGGTCTTGAACCCATGAGCTCGGGCAATTCACCTGCCTCAGCCTCCCAAGTGCTGGGATTACAAGTGTGAGCCACCGTGCCCTGCCAATGTAATGTTTTTGTGACAAACATAATGCAGTTATGTAAGAGGTTAACAATGAGGGAAACTGGATAAGGGGACCTGTGCTACCTTTGCAAAATTTCTCTAAATCTAAATTATTTCAAAATAAAGTCTATTTTTTTAAAAAGTTACTTTCTTGGGATGGATGAGGTGGCTCTCGCCTATAATCTTAGCACTCTGGGAAGCTAAGGTGGGAGGATCCCTAGAGTTCAAGAGTTTGAGACAAGCCTAAGCAAAAATCTGAGACCCCACCTCTACTAGAAATAGAAAATTCATCCAGGCTTGGTAGTAAGCACCTGTAATCAATACCAGCTACTTGGAAGGCTCAGGCAAGAAGGATCTCGCTTGAGCCCAGAATTTTGAGGTTGCAGTGAGCTAGGCCGATGACACAACACTCTAGCCCAGGCAACAGAGTGAGATGCTATCTCAAAAAGAGTCACTTTCTTTCTACCACTTTGTGGTGTAGGTTCACTTTTACTATATGGAGGGAGGAGCCCAACAGCTGGGATTAAAGAAATAAATAAACATTTATCTGCCTCCAGGTACCCTGTTGTCATTTGTACGGCACAGGAGAAGTGGGAAAAGGCGGTCTCACCTGTACTTCCTCCCGGATCCTGTGAACTGCAGGTAAAGGGTTGTGATAGAGTCTGTGATACACTTAGCAGAGGGTCCAGCACATAGCAGTTGCCCAGAAGAGGCTAGTGGTCTCCACCTCACCCATAGCTGATCACCTTATAATGTGCTTACCTTCACCTCTGACCTTCCCACACCCCCAGACCATTCTTCTCTGTGCCTGGGCAGTGAAGTGAGTTGTTAAACTGCTTAGTAGAGCTTTGCTACTGGGCTGAGAACCCCAGCTCTGAGGCTCCTGCATCTTTGGTGTACGCTGGCTGCACCTTACCACCTGCCCTGTGTGTGGACAACTGAGATGACCCTGTGTTGGCTTCTGGGCTGACTCATTTAATGCCTACATCAACCTGGAAGGCTAGGGATCACTATTCCCAATTGGTGGGGGGAGAAACTGAGGCTACAGGGGCTGGTATTTGCTCTCTGTCAGAGCAGCCTCCTGAGACAGATAAGATAACAGCACCAATAACTCTGGGGCTAGGTGGGCTGATAAGCAGCAAAAACTGAGAGTGTTGGGGAACTTGGAGAAGAAAGGTCACTTTTGGTTCCCATAGTCAGTGGACTTTGGGGACGAGAGGGTTTCCAGGAAAAAGGAGATGAGGAGAGTGCCTCAAGTAGAGAAAGTAGTCATAGGCCTAGCCCTGAAATGGAATACCTAGACACCCAGCAGTTCACAGGCAGTCTGTCTCGGTGGGCTGGAGCCCAGGATCCATGCCAAGAGTGGGATGGGATCATAAACAAAATAATCAGTGATTGGTAGAATGCCATAGAGCTCTTTCCATTCCACTCTGTGGGCCCTAGGGGCCCCCAAATCCCTCAGGATCTGCCCTAGGCCAGCATTAAGCATTCCATCATCTGGGACTAAAAGTGCCCCCTCTGAGGCCTCTTTGTTTCTATTAGAAGGAGGTCCCTGCTAGGGCATTTATGGGTCAGTGCTGGAAAGATTCAAACAGGGCATAGATGGTAGAAACTTTTTAAATATCTATTTTGTTCCAAGCCCTAAAATAGGGCCTAGAGCTCAAGGTGACTCAGCTCTACTTCACTCAGAGCGCTCCTTCCGGGGAGTATGCCGATGGCCATGCGCAATGTGGTCAGCTAGATCGTGAGAAACAGGGCTGAGACTGGGAGTGCCCAGAGGAGGCCCCTAGCATGTAGGGGAACTCCCTCTCCAGACCTCCTTAGCCTCTTCCCACCATTCCCTTGTGGGTAGCCAACACAGCCAGCAGTCCCAGAGGAAAGGAGAATTCTGAGTTCTACCTCTCGCTGCTTCTCTAGGAGGAGAATCAGATCCAGAATGGAGCAGGCCCCTGCCAGAGATCTGGCAGTGAACCGGGCCTCCCCATCTGGCAGCTCTCTTCCTGCCAGAGGGCAGTATCTGGCACAGCCCCGTGGTGACACTGCTCAGAAGCCTGCAAGTATGATGGCCTCTCCCTGTCCCAGGTGAACTTTATAGCCCACACAATGGGCGTGGTGCTGTGAACCTGCCACTTGCCAGCTGTCCAGAAACAGATTAACTCAGCAGGGACCTGCCTTATGTGCTTGAGCTTGGGACACCAAAACACAGGACTGTCAAGTGATCTAGCTACTTCTCCAAGGGGGCGGTCTCTGGCTCAAACTGCTCATGTGTTTCTGGAGAGCTTCAAGGAAAGGGAAGTGTCTGTGGTGGTGGGAAGGCAGGCAAGATGCTTGGAGAGGTGGAACATTACATGGGGAGCTTTCCCCATGTTCTGTTCTTGTGAAACGAGTAAGAAAGGGTCAAGACAATACCCTGTTGGAGGAAACCCCATGATTTCAGGGATGAAGGGCCTAGAGAGTTTTGGGAGGCTTGTGGAATGCTGAGAAGGGAATAATGAGATGGGAGTCTCAGCAGCTCTCAGAGTCTTGGACAAGATGTGGAAGGAAAAACCATGAGATGGGAGAGAGGGTGAATTCTTCCACAGAGAATGTGGAACTGGAGGTTGTTGCTGTGGGTGAGTCTAGAGGGTCCCTATAGATGGGGGTTTTGCTTGGGCCTACTTGATCTCACGAGAATCACGAGATCCTAGGATCATCCTGGATCCTAGCCCCAAAGGGGCTACAGAGCCCACAGCATCCAATCCAAGGTCTAAAGGGGGACCCAGTGTGTCAGGTGCGGTATCCAGCCTCAAAGTGGGGTCCTGCCCAATAGGCTGGATCATTTTCTGCCTATGTTCAGGCAAGTCAAACCTAGCCAGGCAGCACTGTATCTGGGGATGGAGAAAAGGAAGAGCCCCTAGAGAGACCACCTTGCTCTCCTGCCTTGTTTTTCAGATACTGAAATGAACGTCACAGAGGGGCAGGGACTCCCCTGAAGTTATACAGCCAGTGAGCAACAAAATCTACCCACTGACCCTCAGCCCAGGGCTTCTCCCTGCATAATGTCTCACCAGGAGAGAAAAGAGAGGGGAGAAAGGGGCTTACATTTACTGAGCTCTCATTATGTACCAGGTCCCTGACGCACATTCTTTCTAATCCCTACAACAAACAGCCTTGGAGGCAGATGTTCTTGCCTAAGTTTAACAAGTCAGAGAACAAAGGTTCAAGGAGGCAAAGCAATTTGCCCAAGGCCACAAAGCCTGTAGATAGCAATGCAGGAACTCAAGTCCAAGTCTGTTCACACATTCAAAGCCTGTCTTTACCTTGGCTGGGTTGGGTTTAGGACCCAGGACTCGGCAGGGAAGGGGAAGCCAGAGGTACACTCCGGGCACTGCCTGAGCTCCCAGCACCCAGTTGTACCAGTGAAAAAGATAAACAGAAGTGACCTTGGACAGCAGGGCCCTGCCTCCCACTGATAGGGTTTTTTTTTTTTTTTTTTTTCTTTTTTAAAAAGGTATATTGATCCACACCCAGCAATAAAGTCACACATAACAAATGGCTGAGGGACTAACAGCATTGCTCCTGGCTTGCTAAGATACTCACTACCAAATGGTCTCAGGACAAGGCACCATCAGCCTCAGAACCTCAGATTTCTTGATTGACATGGAGAGTCCTCCCAAGCTTTTCTGTCCATCCAACCAGAGGAGGAATCCTCTCCACAGACTCCTCAGCTGGGCTCACCTCGCTCTCACACCCTCCCTGCCTGTCTCCAGCAGCAGCCCCTTCTGCCTGTAGACTGTCTTTTGCACTTGACCAACCTCTGGCGACATTCCCACAGTCATCCTTGGGAACCAAAGTCAGCTGCCCCCCTGGTCCCGAGACGGCCCTATTAAGCTGAAAGGACAGTGACTCCACATGTGCTTTGCCCAGGGTCTGACACTACCTGTGGCAAAGGCCACAGTACTGAAGCCATTCCCAAGGAATGGGAACAAAGCTCCAGAGAAAAGCCAGTTGGTCGCCTCCTACATTCTAGGCTTTATGCTTCTGCTAATGTAGCCAAATCTATCTTTGTGCTGGTCACATCCCACTGCATTCTTGTCATCTCAGACCTCAGCCCTTTTTTATGTGATGCAAACATATGGTCTTGAATGTCTCTTTAAATTTTCCTCTTACAGATATTAGCAATTCATAGTGGTTCCCTGCTTTACAGTTTACATATAACCCCTAACACGCGTCATCTCCTTTTATGCTTAGGATAGTTTGCTGGACTTCACAGAGATGCCTGGTGTAAAGTGTCCCCTAGGGAGCCTGGTGCTAGCAGGGGCCCCAGCAAGACTATTTAACCCAGAGAAAGGGAACCAGGGTGCAGGCCTCATGGTATCCAGAAAGGCTTCCTCAGAGGCAGCTTAGATCCTCAGACAGGGCTCCAGAAGCAAGTGTGATTGGAGCCACAGGAGAAGGGGAGGAGGAGTGGAGTCTATCTGGGCTGATTTGGATGGAGTCCTTCTGGAGGTAGAGGAGGCTGTGTTTCTGAAGGCCTCCCCCCACCAGTGTTTGTGTCCCTTCAAATGAGTGTTACCAACCCTCCTTCCCTCCTACTAGCAGAAGAAACTAAGGCTCCACCAGGATCCGTGCCCAGGTCTCCCAGATGGATTCCCTAACCAGGGACCTTCAGCAAACCAACAGGCTGTCCTGAGCTCCCTGACTTGACATGAGGGGGAGAAGACCTGCCTTCTGCTCCTTTGGGGGCCCCATCTGATTGGGGAGATGGGTCGTTAAATTTTTGTGAGGTTATTTAGGCAAGAGAATTTCAAGAAGGCTGCTGGTAGAAATTTAGGCGCTGCTGACAAACCTGTGAGCATTGCTCTGGACTGTGAACCCATCTTCTGCTCCTGTCTCTGAGCCTAAGACAGGTTGTTCAGGAACTGGGTGTGGCTGCAGATCAGAAAGCAGGGCCCACTCCAGCCCAAGGGCTGGGCCTGCAAGGGAATCCAGACTGAACCTACACATAAAGGTCCATTGTGGTTGCTCAGCCTAGTCCTGAGCTCTGCCAGCCCTTCTAGCTCCTGGAAAATGCTTCTTGTCTGGCAGCTCCCAGAGCAGCCTGTCCTTGCCCCAGGTGCCAACTGGCCTCTCCCATCCAGTGACGACCCTGGAGACCTGGTAGCTCAGAGCTCTTTTGTCCACCCCCCATTTCACAATCAGAATCTCAGGGAAGTGGGCACAGGCCAGAGAAGCACACTAGAACCAGAATCAGGACCAGAACCCAGTGCTCTGGCCATTTTCAGCTTTTACTACCAACAGGAGGCAGTAGGGTTTAAACATGAAAAGAAGGGCTATTCATCACACACCCTCTGTGGCAGAGTCTGAAAGAAATGACTGGTGCTTGGGGTGGCTGCTTGCCCACCGCAGACCTCTCAGGACATCTGGGTCCTCTTTGTTTATCTATGTGGCCTTGTGAAAGCTGCTGTTCCTCTCTGCATCTGGGGCTTGGAGGGTCCACACTGTCAATCTACCCCTGACCTTCTAAGCTTTTAAATCAGGCAGAATGGACAGGGTGTGGAGAGTGTGGGGAAGCAGCTTTGGAATTTGGGGCTTTGACAGCCCCACCCCCATCTTCCTGTGCGGACTTTCCAATCCTTACTTGGGCTGACAGTGCCCCCTGGAGTCCAACTGGTGCCACATGCCTCATGCTGATGGTGCCCCCACCAAACCTGAGTCTCACTGTGAGACCTCTGTGCCGCCCTGAGCTATGGAAGGGATTCTGAGGGGAGAAGATCCACAGAAAGCAACCGCTCTGGATGAGGAGGCTGTGACAGTAAAGTCCAGGGCAGAGAAAGGTCCTGAGCACTGCGGGGCCATGGATGAGAGGAATTGTCATCATTGCAACCCTCACTGTTTTCTGGGCCAGGTCTGAGCAGGCCTGGGGGCCCTCAAGGAATCAATTCTGATCTGCTGGGAAAGGTGGTGCTGGGGGTGGTATCCCAGAGCCAACCTCTTGGAGCTGGGAGAATGATGGTAATTTGTTGCGTGAACAGAAGGCATCCCAGGCTCAGGCATGGAGGAGTATTTTTGTGCGTAAGTTTGAGGGTGACAGGAGTGGAGAGGAGGAGGATAAAAGAGGAATTGCCAGAATATGAGGTCAGAAAGGTCACAGCCTTGGGTGCCTGTGGCCAACACAGCTTCTCTGGAATTCCCTGCTCCCTGTCCCCACCCTCTGCTTTGACCCCCAGTGTCTGGGCAGATACAGACACCAGGTGAGGTCCTGAGTCCTGAAAGCCTCTCCTTTTTCCCCAGACTAGGGGCTAGGTTAGGCTGTCCATAGGCTGCTCTTGGGGGACACAATCCTAGGATCTCCCTGACCCCCAGGAAGCACCAACATAGCCCATGGATTTGTAGAAGGATCTCTAAGCAGTTATTTTGTCTCAGTTTCCTCAACTATAGAATGGGGATAACAATAGCGTCTGCCTTTGGGATATGGTGAGGATTAAATAAGAAAATGCATAAAAAGCTGCTCATTAGCCTCTTGCTGGCATGGGATGATGCCCAGTAGAGGGGTTCTCCCCATTGTCCATCCCTGTGGGCACATTATTTCTGGTGGGAAACTCCAGGGCTTCAGATCTTAGCCCTGTCTGGGCTCCCCACCCCCAAGCTTCAGGTCTCTTCTTATCTTTCCTGAGCCCAGAGAGGCTCTACTGTGTGCTTAGCAGATTTGTTTATCACATTTCCCTCCAATTTTTAAACAAAAAAGTGCTCAAAGAAAAAAAGGATTCGATAAGCCAATGAGCATCCATATGCTTCCCTGGATTCAACATTAATGCTTTATCTTATTTGCTTCATCATTGTCTTTTTTAAAAATCTGAACCATTTGAAATTTGCGGGTACTATGATATTCGATGACCCCCAAGAGCATGAAGCTCCTAAGATTTTTTTCTACATATCCGCAACCACAATCCTACGAAAAGCAGTAATAATTCCATACCATCATCTAATACCCAATTTATATTTCTCCCAATTTTCCTAAAATGTATTTTGTAGCTGTTTGGTGGGGGGGGGGGGGGGATGAGAAAGGATCAAGGATCCAACCAATGTTCATTTGCTCTTTTTAAATCTAAAATAGTCCTTCATTTTTTCTCCCATTAAACTGATTTTCTTTACCTTTGAAAATGTTTTTCTGCTCATTAGAGAAAAATTGTAAAAGTAGGGAAAAAGTATAAAAGAAAATAATCTGTAATCCCAATGCTTTAGCTATCTACTATTATAATTTGATGTTTCCTGACATCTTTCTTAAAATTTCTTAAAATATACATTAACAAAATCAAAATAATAGCTCTGCTGCGATATGACTCATACATAACTCATCAATTTAAAGTATACAATTCAATGGTTTTTAGAATATTCACAGATATACATAAGCCTTACTACATTCAATTTTAGAATATTTTTGTCACCTCAAAAAAAAAAAAACAACCCACACCTTTTAGTTATCACTCCTCTGTTCCTAATTCACCCTCACCCTCAGCCCCAAGAAAGCACAAATCTACTCTCTATTTGTATATATTTACTAATTCTGGACATTTCAGACAAATGGAATTATAAAATGTGTGGTCTTTTGCAACTATTTTCCCTCAGCATAATGTTTTCAAGGTTCAGCTATACTGTAGCATATCGCCAAATAACATTCCATTGTATGGACACACCACGTTTTGTTTTACCAATTATCAGTTGATTAAAATTGTGGTTTTTCCTACCTTTTTACTATTATGAATAATGCCAGTATAAACATTTGTGTTCAAGGTTTTGTGTGGACACATGTATCTCTTGGGTATATACCTAGAGGGGCAATTGTTGAGGTTCTTTTTAGAGACAGAGTCTCACTTTGTGACCCTCAGTAGGGTGCTGTGGCGTCACAGCTCACAGCAACCTCCAGCTCTTGGGCTTAGGTGATTCTCTTGCCTCAGCCTCCCAAGTAGCTGGGACTACAGGCGCCTGCCACAATGCCTGGCTATTGTTTGTTGCAGTTTGGCTAGGACCGGGTTTGAACCCACCACCCTCAGTACATGGGGCTGGTGCCCTGCTCACTGAGCTAAGGTGCCACCCAATTGTTGAGTTTTATGGTAACTTTCTGTTTATTGTTTGAGAAATGGCTAAACTCTTTTCCAATGTAAATATACCATTTTACATGCCAACTAGAAATCTACGAGCATTCTGATTTCTCCATATCCTTCCCAACATTTGTTATTATCTGACTTTTTTACTATGGCTATCCTCATGAGTATGAGGTGGTTTCCACTGTGGTTTTAATTTGCATTTCCCAGATAAGTAATGATATCAAAGCATCTTTTCAAGTATTTATCGTCAATTTGTATATCTGCTTTGGAAAAAATGTTTATTTAGATCCTTTACCCATTTAAAAATTAGCTTATCTTTTTATTATGGAATTGCAATAATTCTTTGTATATTTTAGATACAAATTTCTTATGCAACATATGTTTTCTTCTAAGAGCTTTACAGTTTTAGCTCTTGGGGTTCTTTGATTCATTTTGAGTTAATTTTTGTATGAGGCGTAAGCCAAAGTTTCAACTCCTTTCTTTTTCTTGGGGCTACCCAAATGTTCCAGCAGTGCAGAGCTGAGAGGATGAGAAATGCTGGTAGCCTTAATCAGAGAGAGATACCATATCTTTTGACTGGGAGAGGAAGGAGCCTGTGAGCTTGGCTTTACCTGCCTGGGATAGAGTTTCTATCTTCCTGAGCAGGTAGCAGCAGGGAATGCCACTGAATCTTACCACTTTTATTGAGATTTAGTACATTGTCTTGAAAAAATGTTCTTTTATTTGCTGTTTGCCCTTAGGACCATTTCCAGGGAACACATACCTATATTAACACTCACATAGATATAAATATGTAATTATATATGTTAACTTGTAGCAGTTGTTTAACTGAGGAGAAGTTCTGGAGGGTCTGCGGTGCTTCTCACACTACTGTCTCAGAAATTGTCCACCAGTTTACTCCTTTTTTTTTTTTTGACGGAGTCTTTGTCACCCTCCATAGAGTGCCATGGCATCACAGCTCAGAGCAACCTTAAACTCTTGGGCTTAAGTGATTCTCTTTGCTTCAGCTTCCAGTGTAGTTGGGACTACAGGCGCCCTCCACAACACCTGGCTATTTTTAGAAATGAGGTCTCACTCTTGCTCAGGCTGTTCTCGAATCCATGAACTCAGGCAATCCACATGCCTCGGCTTCCCAGAGAGCTAGGATTACAGGCATGAGCTACCATGCCTGGCATAGTTTACTCCTTTTTGCTGAGTAGTATTCCATTATATGTCTGTACCACAATTTGTTTATCAATTCACTCATTCATATACATTTGGATTGTTTCCCATTTGAGGCTATTACAAATAAGCTGCTTTGAACATTTGTGTATAAGTCTATAGACATATGCTTTGACTCATCTTGAGAAAATATTTAGAAGTGGAGTGGATGGGTTATGTGGCAGGTTTGTATTTAAGAAACTACTAAATGGTTTTCCAAAGCGATGGTTCCATTTTACAGTCCTTTCAGCAATGTATGAGAAATGTAGTTGCTCCATAGCCTCACTAATACTTGGTGTGGTCAGTCTTTTTAATTTTAGCCATTCTAATAACTATAAGGTGATATCTCATTGTGGCCTTAATTTTTATTTTCCTAGTAGCTAATGATATATTTTTAGCATCTTTTCATGTACTTATTTACTATCTATACACCTTCTTGCTAAAATATTTGTTCAAATCTTTTGCCCATTTTTTATTGGGTGGTTTGTTTTCTTATATTGACTTTTGAGAGTTCCTTTTTTTTTTTTTTTTTTTTGAAACAAAGTCTCACTATTTGGCACTGGCCCTGATGTCACAGCTCATAGCAACCTCAAACTCATGGGCTTAAGTGATTCTCTTGCCTCAACCTCCCAAGTAGCTGGGACTACAGGTGCCTGCCACAATGCCCAGCTATTTTTTTGTTGTAGTTGTCACTGTTGCTTAGCAGGCCCAGGCCAGGTTTGAACCTGCCAGCCCCAGTGTCTGTGGCTGGTGCCCTAAGCACTGAGCTACAGATGTCAAGCTGAGAGTTCTTTATATATTCTGGATACAAATCCTTTCTTGGATAAGTGATTTGCAATAGTTTCTCCTGGTTAATGGCTTGTCTTTTCATTCTCCTAACAGTGTCCTTTTTTTTTTTTTGAGACAGAGTCTAACTGTGTGGCCCTCAGTAGAGTGCTATGGTGTCACTGCTCACAGCACCCTCAAACTCGGGCTTAAGCAATTCTCTTGCCTCCACCTCCCAAGTAGCTGGGACTACAGGTGCCCGCCACAATACCTGGCTATTTTTTGTTGTAGTTGTCATTGTCATTGTTTAGCTGGCCTGGGCCAGGTTTGAACCCGCCAGTCTCTGTGTATGTGCTGGCGCTGTAACCACTGTGCTACAGGCACCAAGCCCTAATAGTATCTTCTAAAGGGCAAATATTTTTTATTTTGGTGCAGTTAAATTTATCAATATTTTTCATTTATAGATTATGTTTCTAGTTTTTTATCTATGAAATCTTTGCTAAACTCAAAATCAAAAAGACTTTGTTTTATTGTTTGATGTTCCCTTCTTCCAATTTTTTGGTTCCCATTATATGTATTGTTTTATATCTTGCCACTTTCCCTAAAACTTTTTCTTTTTCTTTTTTTTAAAGACAGGACCTCATACTATTGCCCAGGCTGTGGTGCACTGGTGTGATCACAGTTCACTGCAGCCTTAAATTAGTGGGTACAAACAAACTTCTAGCCTCAGCCTCCAAAATAGTTGGGACTAATAGGCATGTGCCACCATGCCTGGCTAATCGTTTATTTTTTGGTAGAGACGGGGTCTCTTTATGTTGCCCAGGCTGGTCTCAAATGCCTGGACTCAAATGATCCTCCTGCCTTGGCCTTCCAAAGTGCTGCCATTATAGGTGTGAGCTACTATGGCCTGGCCCCCAAAACTTTTGTAAAAATTTAAAATTGATGGCAAGGTTGAAAGAGTAGTGCCGTGAACACTGGTATACCTTTTGCCTACATGCATCAATTATTAACATTTTGCTACATTTGCTTTATCTCCCTGGATACTTTTTTCCCCTAGAAACATTTGTTAATAAGTTGCAGGATTTTATATTGACTTTTTGCAAACTCTAAGCAAACTGTCCTGGAAATGGTCTTTTAAAAGTAGCAACAGCCACTTACTGCAGCAGCAAAGGTAGTACTTGCCCAGAGGAAAGTGGAAAGTATGGAAAAAACAGGAGAAAAAAAAAATAAAATTGTTCCTTCCCCAATTCCAACCCTGTGATACCAGAGGGGCCATTTGCCTGACAGGTAGGGAAGGAGGGCTTGAGAATCCCTTAAAATTTAGGGGACAAATTCCTGAATCCCACCGTATCCCCCAGTCCTGCAGCCACCTCCTGTGCCAAGAGGCCTCTTCTGGGAAGCCGAGGTCAAGATCTCCCTAGCTGACCTTGAGACAGTTCTGCCCTCTGGGTTTAGCTGGTAAAAGTAGATAATGTGATTGTTTGGCCTCTCTCCCAGGATACTATTTGTGTCTTTGCTGTAGTGACTTTTCTATTGTGAACAGGCTTAGGCACCCCTCCCTTCAACACCTCACCCCCACCCCAAGCGGGCCTATTTCAGACGCTTTTGCCTGGAACATCCCCTCCTCTAAAAGCCCTCCATCTTTCAAAGCTCAGCTAAGGGTCACTCTTCTTTAAACCTCCCTCCACATCACCACCTTTAGAGTGTTGAGACTCAGCCTTGTCTCTTGCTCTATCCTTAACAGCAAATCACTCACCAGTCCTGGAGCTGCTTCAAGCTCCTATCTCATTCAAGCCTCACAACAACCCCCAAGGGAGGTGAGCAGGGCCAATGCACAGGTAAGGGAATCTCAGACCCCGGTCTCTGCCTTTAGAGACACTGGTGCCTTTGTCTGCAACCCCAGCAGCCTATGTCTGATGTATCTGGGATCTACATTCTCCCCATCTATCTCCATGAGTTTAATCCTCTTCTTGCTTCAGATCCAACGAGGTGTAGAGCTACCTCTTCCAGGAAGCCTTCCCTGATTCCCACTGAGAGTAACTGATCTTTTTCCGGATATTCCCATACCCTGGAATCAATAGCTTGACCCTTCTACCTCTTCTACCACACTCACACATCTGCCTCTGAGAGCCCAGACTCTGATCCTTAATCAACATCATTCACTATATTTTTAAACTTTAAATTTATTTTTGTCATCTTTCTATTAACACTTCTTGTTTTTCTTTTACCTTATATTATTGGTGTTTTGGCTGGAGACAGTGGCTCACTTCTGTAATTCTAGCACTCTGGGAAGCTGAGGCAGGTAGATTGCTTGAGCTCAGGAGTTTGAGACCTGCCTCAGCAAGAACAAGACCCTGTCTATACTAAAAATAGAAAAATTAGCCAGTCATGGTGGTATGCACCTACAATACCAGCTACTTGGGGGGCTGAGGCAAGAGGATCACTTGAGCTCAGGAGTTTGAGGTTGCTGTGAGTTACAATAATGCCACTGCACTCTAGTTTGAGCAATAGAGTGAGATCCTGTCTCAAAAAAAAAAAAAAATTGGGTTTTTTCCTCCATGTTCACATTGTCAAAAATTTTTAAATCACCCAAATTGCAATAGACATTTTGTTAGATTGTTTCTGAGTCTGGTTTCTTTAGACATATATATTAATATGTTAGAGAGTTGAGGTCACATTGTATAAACATTTCTAAAGCCTGATTTTAAAAATATAACATTATAGGCCTGGCATGGAGGCTCATGCCTGTGATCCTAGCATGCTGGGAGGCTGAAGCTGGTGGATGGTCTGAGCTCACGAATTTGAGACCAGCCTGAGCAAGAGTTAGACCTTGTCTCTAAAAATAGCTGGGCAGGACCAAATCATTGATGTTTGTATCCCCATGATGGGTAAGACTGAAACTGCAAAAGCAGGCAACCTAAGACAGGGGCTATGTTTTTCCGCCATACAAAAAACAAAAGAGGGAATTGTTGGGCCCTGCCATATGCCTGAGTGCAACTTCCTGAGCCTGACTAGAAGTAGATCCATCGAGCTACTTCCGTGTAGCAATGACTCAGCAAGGCCCGGCCTGAAACTGCCTCTACCTAGATACAGCCAACGTGGTACCATGCCATTGGCCAACCCTGTCACGCACCTCATCCCCCACCTTCTTTCCCCGCCCCTTCCCCATGCTCTATATAAGTGGCTGCTTGACGCAATAAAGTTGAGTTCCTGCTTAAAAAAAAAAGAGCAGATGTGCAAGCAAGAGTTTCCCTACAGAGAAAAGCAAAGTCAGGGGCCTGTGGTAAAATGAGCCTCGTGAGGTCAGTGTGTAGTGTCTGCTATAAATCTATCAAAGGGAAAAGATTCTTCAGTGAACAAAAATCTGGATCATCATCTCAGATCTGAATTTAGGCTATGCATAATCAAACTTACTAAATGTAGTGGGTAAATATAGATTTAATCTGCCCATAAAAACCAGGAAAATGTATGGGAATGGGAACAGGGAAAGGGGAAAGAAGGGAAGGAGAGGGCATCAAAGTAAAACTTCCTTGCTTATAGTTTTAGATCTGGCTAGAACTTACTTCAGTGTTACAGAACCACCTTCTCTGTTTTAGGTTTTCTTAGAAGACAGTAATGAATGTGGCAATAAGTAAACTGAAGGACTGTGAAGTTCATTGACATCCAAGTTCATACTTCATGATCTATACATTTTAAACTTTGCGAGGATATTTAGGTTTATTTCTTTTTTATTTTTTCTAACTCTAAAATTTCTATCCCAAGAAATTTCTATTTCTTGGTGTTTGGGGGCTGGTTGTTTATAGCTTTTTGCATTTGCCTGAACAAATTTATTTTAATTTTTTGTTTCTCTTTATTATTCCAGCAAAGCCAACAGCATTGCTTTCATTTTTGAAACACTTAAACAAAAATTAACAAAACCCTACCTCATATTTGAATGTATGCAATGCATATGACTGACATAAGAGCATATTAGGAATGATCCTCTACTTGCAATTTTAATCTATTTTTGCAGATATTTTCTATAAACCAACAGTTTCTAGCTCAGCAATGTGTTAAGAATGTTTGTCTTATTCATAAAATAGAATAATATGATGTCCAGAATGCTCTTCATTGGCAAGAGTTGATGAGTCTGTGTGTACTTAAGGAAATAAATATGGAGGCTTTGTCAGTTCTCTTAGGTTTACAATAAAAACATACAGCATGAAAAAAATAAAAATAAAAATAGCTGGACATTGTGGCAGGTGCCTGTAGTCCCAAATACTCAGGAGGCTGAGACAAAAGAATCACTTGAGCCCAGGACTTTGAGGTTGCTGTGAGCTATGATCCTCAGCCTTCTGCCATGGGTGACAAAGTGAGACTCTGTCTAAAAAAAAAAAAAAAAAAAAAAAATCTAACATTATACCAAGGATGTTTTCCCGTATCATTAAAAGTTGCATGGGTCATACCCACTAGGAAGGCTAGAATAAAAAAAGACAGATAACAAGTCCAGCAAACCAGAACCTTCATATGGTGCTGGTGGGAATGTAAAATGGTGCAGCCCCTTTGGAAAAGATATAGTTCCTCAAAGAGTTAAGTATTGTGTTACTATAAGACCCTGAAATCAGGCCAGGTGAGGTGGCTCACCCCTGTAATCCTAGCAACTCTGGGAGGCTGAGGTGGGTAGATTGCCTGAGTTCATGAGTTCAAGACCAGCCTGAGCCAGAATGAGACCCAGTCTCTAAAAATAGTTGAGCACTATGGCAGGCGCCTGTCATCCCAGCTCCTTAGCGGCTGAGACAAGAGAATCAATTAAACCCAAGAGTTTGAGGTTGCTGTGAGCTAAGATGTCATGGCACTTTACCAATGGTGACAAAGTGAGACTCTATCTTAAAAAGAAAGAAAAAAAGAGACCCATAAATTTCACTGCTATGTATACATTCGAAAGAAGTAAAAACATATGTCCCCACAAAAACCAGTACATGAACATTCATAGTAGCATTATATGTAATAGTTAAAAAAAAAAAAAAAGGAAAAAACCCAAATGCCCATTGACTAATGAATGGATAATAAAATGTAGTATATCCACATAATGGAATATTATTCAATTACAAAACGGAGTGAAGTACTGATACTTGCAACATAGATGAATCTTGAAAATATTATACTAAGGGAAAAAGTCACAATCAGAAGACCACATGTTGTATGATTTGTTTATATAAAATTTCTAGAGTCAACAAATCGATGGAGACAGAAAGTAGATTTGTGGGCTGTAGAGCAGGGAGGACAAATGAGGAGGAACTGCTGTTGGGGATGGAGCTTTATTGGGGAGAGATGAAAATGTTTTAAAATTGATCGTGGTGATGGTTGATGACTGCAAAACTTTGTGAATATATTAAAAACCATTGAATTGTACTCTTTAAATGGGCAAATTGTATGGTATGTGAATTATATGTCAATAAAGGTGTTATAATTAAAAACAAAAAACCCTCCATGGCAGAATTTTTAATGTCTCTAGACATTATTCCTTTGAACAAGTATATCATGATTTATTTAGGTTTCTATTGCTGGGCCTATTTCTATTAATTCCATGGTTCCAAAACATTTTAAACACACACAAAAGTAAATTTAACAGTATAATGAGCCTCTGGCCCATCACCCATTTCAACAATTATCAACACAATTTCTGCTTTTACTAACATTGATTCAATGAACATTTTTGTGCCTAAGCTTCAGTCCACATTCCTCACTGTTTCCTTCCATTGATACTGAATTCAATGCCCTCCTCGCATATCCTGGTGACATGATGGATCAGATCTTGCCCTACCCTTAGAGAGCAAGGGTAGTCTGGTGGGTGAGATAGATATTGGATTGATGTAATTGGTAGGGAAACAGACCTTGTAACTGCAGAGACCTCTTAACCCTGTTACCCAGGAAGGGCATCTTACACAGTATCACCCAAAGCTGGGCCCCACCCTGCCTTTCTTCCTTGAGGCCACATGAGGGCACCAGAGCTGGTCTTTCACAGCCTCCTCTAGAAGCTCTTCCATCAGCAACATGGGTGGAAGACTGGGATGGGTTCTGTGTCCCTCCTCTAGAAGACCCTGGTCTCTCTTGGCCTTAGAGTTCTCATGTGGAAAATGAAGGAGGTGGGTGCAGTTACTCATCTGGATCTACCAATGCTATAATCTCCCATCCTGAGTCAGCCCTCATCCACAGTGTGCTTTGGGCTCTGTACATAGTACCTGTTTCCCAGGATCTGAGTGCACCCTCTGCTCTAGGTCCCAGGTGAGACTAATGCCCACCCAGGCAACTTCCCACTTTTTACTGAGGCCTACAAGAAGCAGCTTATCACCCATGAGCTGTGACTCAGGCAGCAAATTTTCTAGCAACACAGGCAGATGGGTAAGGGTCAGCCTAACAATGCTTCACAGATGCTTCCCCAGTTGTGGTCAGCTTCAGGGAGACCCCAGTTCCAGAAGCAAGGTCAGGATTGTGGGTGGAGGAAGGACAGATGAGTCACCAGGGGCCTCTAAAGGCCAAGCCTAACTGATGTCTGGCCCAGCCCAGAGGAAATTTGGTCTCCAGTGGGCACGGCCTACAGGACCGTGAGGACTGATGCGTCTGGCATAGCTGAGGGCTGAGTCAAGGGATGGGGTGTTTGGTTTCCTGAGAGGGCTGCTCCTGAGTTAGGTCTCCAGCCTTGTAGCCTTTCCTGTTGCTACAAGGGGGGAGTGGGCCAGGCTCTGAGCTGTTCAGATGTCTTTCCCCCCCCCTTCCAGGGGTGCTCTCATCACCCTCCATACCTTGTCCCTGCATGTCCCTGGCCCTCCCCAGGATGCCTTCTATTAATCCAGTGAGCTGGCTGTAACCAGCTAGGGCACAAGCCTCTCCCCAATGGCCAAGCAGTGCAGTCACAGGGGAGAGGAAGGGCCAGCTCACACATCCTGAGCACCTACTCTGTGCCAGGCAGGCCCCAGGCAGGGCACTTTATATTATTATCACACTTCTTTCTTACAGCAGAGCCTCGTGAAACAAATATTATCACACTCATTTCAAAGAGGAGGAAGTCAGAGCTGGGCCTGGCAGGATGAAGACTCAGGCCCAGACTTGCCCAGCTCCCGTTTGTGTCTCCTTCCACCTGTGTTTCCTTCTTTCTCCCCCCTGAGAGAGAGAAAGCTCACACTCTGTATCAGTGTGCTTGACTTTTACCTCACTCTTCCACCCTTGCTGCTGCTTGCCTCCTCATCACCTGTGCCCACCCAATGGCTCACATGCTCACAACTCACAGCATCAAGGCAGATACTCTGCTGGACACAGATGCACCTGCACATCCCAGCCCTGACTGCCACTTCTCAGCTGTGTGACTGAGCTTTGATTTTCTCATCTCTTTAGAGTTGTTATTAGAATTAAATAAGATATTGTGTGTAACAGTCTTAGTATCTTGCCTGGGCATAGTGCTTAATAAAGTTTAGCTATTTTTAGAAGTTAAGCTATTTTTATTTCATTGTTATTGTACTTATGGATCTTTGTGCATTCTGTATGCATGTCAAAAGACACGTGCAGTACACACAGAGGCACAGGGACTGCCATGCACACATCCATGCCCATGCAGGAACCCTGAATAAAACAGTCACACCTGTTACAGCGTGTGTGTGCCTACACCTGTGCCTCTGCAGGCTCTATTGTGGGGGGGGTGGTGAGGGGGCGGATACCCATGGTATAGGAGAAGAGAGGGATCCTAGCCTTGGGGTCTACCCAAGTTGGCTGGGAAGTGAGTTTCATGTTCAAAGTGTGATCTGCAGACCAATAAGTAAACTTGTTAGAATCTTGAAGAATTTCACACCCCATACAGATCTTCTGAATCAAAAAATCTACATTTTATTTTTTTTATTTAGAGACAAAGTCTCACTCTGCTGCACAGGCATCATCAAGCTCATTCAACCTTAAACTCCTGGGCTCAAGTGATCCTCCCAGTTCTACCTTCCCAGGGTCTGAGTCTACAGGCACACACTATACCCAGCAAATTTCCCTCTCTCTTTTTTTTTTTTTTTTTTTTTTTTCAGTTTTGGCCGGAGCTGGGTTTGAACCCTCCACCTCCAGTATATGGGGCTGGTGCCCTACTTCTTTGAGCCACAGGCGCCACCCTCTTTTTTTTTTTTTTTTAAATGGGTGGTCTCACTATAGTGCCTAGGCAGGTCTTGGATTCCTGGCCTCAAGTGACCCTCTGCCTCAGTTTCTGGAGTCTGCTTTTTATAGGCATGAGCCACTGCACCCAACAGAATTTGCGGTTTTTTGGTTTTTTTTGAGACAGAGCCTCAAGCTCTCACCCTCGGTAGAGTGCCATGGCATCATAGCCCACAGCAACCTCAAATTCCTGGACTTGAGTGATTCTCTTGCCTCAGCCTCCCAAGTAGCTGGGACTACAGGTACCCACCACAATGCCTGACTATATTTTGGTTGTAGTTGTCATTGTTGTTTGGCAGGCTCAGGCTGGATTCAAACCAGCCAGCCCTGGTATATCTGGCTGGCACCTTAGCTGCTTGAGCTACAGGCACCAGCCCAGAATTTGCGTTTTAATAAGATCTTCAGTGCACCAAAGCAGAGAAGAAGGAAGTGGGTGGAGCTGTATCCCTGGGTGCGAGGGGGCTGGCTTTGGGCTTGTCTCTGGTGTCTTCAATCTATTCCTATATCAGGCTAATATACTTCCTGGCTCCTCCTCTGCTCTTGGGAGTTATCACTAAGATGTGAAGTTATCCAATTCAGCCTTGGGAGGACGGGTTCTGTCAACCCTGTTCTAGATCATAAACAGCACATGGTCCCTACGTGGTTCTCCCAGGGCTCTGAAGAGCAGGGGTCTGGGATCCACATCAGGGCCAAGCAACTGGCAGGGGGCTCTTCCTGCCCTTTAATGCCCCTTCTGAAACATGATCACACTAGTTTGTAACTCTCCATGGAGATCATCACCATAGGTAACTGCCAGAACTCTGGCTGACCTCTACCATCTTGAGTAGGGTGTGGACTCAGTCTCTTGGGGCCATGGGAGCCAGAATCCTGGGCCAGGTCCCCCTCCTTATCCCTACTGGGGCTAATTTTAGGGCTGCTTTGACAGCTGCCTCAGCTCAACCTGCGTCAGTTCCCAGCCACTGAGTGTTGGGGTCAGGGGGGGTCACAGGGGAATGGGCCAGGCCAGCCCCAGCTTTGACTGCAAAGCTGTCCCCTGTCCACACTCCCCACTGCCTGGAGAGTCCTACCTAACCTGCAGGATGGGATGGGAACTGGTTCTGCTCCCAGTCAGAAATACCATCTGCATGCAAATTCCCTGGAAACCTGAAAGTTACAAAGATCAGATAGCCTAGAACAGAAAGGGCCCTCGAAGACCTTCTAGTTTAGTCCCTTGCTTTCAAAAGTGAAAGGCCAGGGCAGTGCCTGTGGCTCAAAGGAGTAGGGTGCCGGCCCCATATGCCAGAGGTGATGGGTTCAAACCCAGCCACGGCCAAAAACTGCAAAAAAAAAAAAAGTGAAAGGCCAGAAGGAACAAGGTCGTGGCCCAGGGTCACACAGTAAATGATGGCAAAGCTGGTACTGAAGCCTAGACCTCCTGGTGCTCAGCTGGGCTCCATGCCCTGTGGGTAAAAATACAGAGACCCAAGACTTAAAATAGCCCATGGAAGTTAATACTGGGGCCTGATGTCTCCTTGCTTGGAGGCTGCAGAGAGGGGAACTCTCCCTGACACCAACCCAACACATATTTCTTGAGATCCCTTACGGTGCCAGGCCAGGCTATCAGGGATCAGAGCAGATGGCACTTAGGACCATTGATAGTGGGAGGATTTTAGCCTCTGAGAATCAAGAGATGGAGTCCTTATTCTGTCACCAATATTCTAGTCTTTAGTTTCCCCCTCTGAAATGAGTTGAGTGATTAGTGCTCATGGACTGGACTGGCTGGGAGGGACAGCAGAGATGAAAGGAGGCTGGAAATCCCACTGGGAACTCTGGAGTCAGCTGTGCCCACCAGGCTACCCTCCAACTGGGGACTGGGGCTCCCTCCTGTGGAAAACCTAGAGTCTGAGAGGGGACCACTGTCTTCACCTCATTCGGCCCCCACCTGGCAGGCAATGTTGTAGGAAGAAAGAAGAACAGATGAAGCTGACCTGGGCAAGAGGGAAGAGAAGAGCAAAGAGGAGTCACAGAGGAAAGCTGTGGGCCTCCCTTCCCCCACCTGCAGCCTTTGTCCCTCTGTCCCTGCCTCCTAGCAGGCCCTTCTCACTATTCTCTCCTTCCAAATCTTTCCCACCTCCCCAGCTTCCCCCTCCCCCCCCAGTCCCAGATGTCCTCTGAGCTCCTTCACTCTGGGGGGCTTAGCTGGGTGGGGCACTGAGCACCCTGGAGGTTTTAATTTTCCAGAACCCCTCTTCTCCTCATAACCCTGAAGACAGGGCTGAACTTTGGTCCTCTAGGAGCAGCTCCATGAATTCTAGGCTCAGAAAACCCTATATTTGAACCTCAATTCCACATCTGTCTGTGTCCTCCTGAGCCAGGTGGGCCTACCTCTGAACCCAGGTGCCTCATCCTAACTTATCCTGGCCCACTGAGACCCCCTGCAAAGCTTCTGCCTGTTCCCTGGTGCCCTGGTCTTGTGTGTGAAAGTGGGATGTGAATTGAGTGTGTGTGGGCTTGTGCACAGACACGCTGCATATGGTGGCACACAATAAATATTTAATGACCCTCCTTAAATCCTTTTTGAAACAAGGCTATGAGTACATGAATAAATAGATAAATGTTGACTGACTAAAAACACACATATGCACCCTGAGAAAAGCTTTGTTTATTCAGCCTCCCTAGATAGTAAATTGATTCCCACAGTGGACTTTCCAGATGATTCAAAATGGAGGATCTAAGGATTAGGAAGCAGACTGGTATTCCAGGTGGAAGTAACACCTCGAGCCAAGGCTGAAGCTGGAGAATGCGGAGCTGTCAGTGGAACAACAGTGTGGGGCGAGCTGATGAGGCTGGCAGGGTACAGAGCAGATAGAAGCCTTGAATGCCAGGCCAAGGAATTGGACTTTATCCTGAGCACTGTGGGAGCCACTACAAGGGTTTTGGGCAGGGGGGTGATAAGGTCAGGTTTGTTTCCAGTGGGATCCCTCTGTAGTTGCCACATGAAGTATGGTCTGGAGGTAGACAGAGTGGTGTCAAGGAGCCCTCTGCTTTCCAGGTTCAAGTGGAGAGGATGAAGTATTAACATAGGCAGTTCTGTGGAGGGTGAGAAGTGGCAATCCCCAGATATCACAGAGGGTGGACTGGATTTAGTGAAGTGCTGGGTGGGGTCAAGGGAAAAGTGAGAGGAGGTTTGATGATTCCTGGGCTCCTGGCCCAGGTGACCAGCTGACTGCAGATGCCCTTGCTGAGGCTGAAAGGAGCAGGACTGGGGAAGCATAAAGAGTTTTGATTTGGACCTAGCAGGCATCCAAAGGAGCTGTCTGGACCAGTTAGAGGGCTGGGGCCAGGCAAGTCTGGATAGATTTGCTCTGAAAAATTTCTGGATGACTTAAAGTGTCCCAAGTATTCCAGGGACTGTCCATTAAGTCCCTATCACCTGTGGTCTCCAAGATAAACAGGGGAAGGACAGGTGATACGGTCAGCAAAGGGTCTGACCAGGGACAAGGGAAGAGTCTGGGGCCCCAAGAAAAGGAATACCCATACCCCAGAATAGGGCAGGAGTGGTAGCACAGAGGTTTGGGGGTAGAAAGGGAGTAGGCAGAAGCCTTCGGCAGGCTAAGCTGGTAGGCCTTAGAGATCAGTCAGCCCAGAGCCATCATTGTCCAGATAGGCAGAAAGAGGCCAGGCAAGGGGTAGGGTCATAGCAGGTCACCCCACAAAGCAGATAGGCCACCAGCTCCTGGCTCAGTGCTATACCCTGGGCCAGACTGTCCTGGAGTAGCCAGGTCAGTGTGGCTCCAGGATTGAGCTCCTGGTCCATGCCCAGGTGTTGTGTGTTCCAGGTGAAGGCACTGGGGCAGACAAGTGACACCCCAACCCCTCACCAAGCAGCACTCTAAACCCACTCTCCATTAGTCCATCCTGACCCTATGCTATTACTTTCTCAGTCCCAGAATACAGGCTTGGCAGTGATCAGAGGTGGAAGCTGCAGACCACCCTGGGGAGCACACAGCCCTGTACAGAGACAGAGTCCTGTCTGATGCGGTGATGCATGTGTGAGGGTGGGAAAACCAAGGCTTCAGGTATCATGTGCCACATAAGGTGAAATGCAATCAGGGCAATTTCAATAATGTTTATTAAACACTATTGCTCTATAATTTCCAGACAGTGAACAGGATTTATGTTCGAACTGAAGACCAGTAATAAGCACATAATACTTGAATATAATGTCAAGGAGGTAAAAGTGGGATGAAAAAACAGAATACAGAG
This sequence comes from Loris lydekkerianus, assembly GCA_963574355.1. Classification (NCBI taxonomy): domain Eukaryota; kingdom Metazoa; phylum Chordata; class Mammalia; order Primates; family Lorisidae; genus Loris; species Loris lydekkerianus. The sequence continues at coordinate 28,006 of CAUYPK010022459.1, forward strand.
GGGTGGGCAATTTCAGCCAGGAGGGGAAAGACCACAGAAAGCCCTGTGGGCCTGAGTGGCTTAGTGATTTTGATCAAGTCCTTTTCTTCCCCCTCCTCCAGTTGCACCCCTAGAAGTCAAGCTGGGTCATCTCTGAGTTTCCCTAACCCTTTGCCAAGCCATTAGAGGGGCCTGAGGATAAGCCTCCCACAGTAGCAGCCCTGCCCCCTTGGACCCAACCGGTTCACCTGGCCCTTCCCAAGAGCCTCCCCAGATCCTCCCCCTTGGCTCCTCTGGCCTGGGAGCCAGGTAAGGGTTTAGGAGGACCTGGGGGCCTTGGCCTTATACCAGATCTAGCCTGGGAGATGGAGGTGACTCACTTGGCGATATTAGGATCCAAGAAACAACAGCCTGGGGTCAAGGTAGAAATCTTGAGACTCCCTGCCCTGTGGTGCCTAGAATGATGGACTGGAAGGGGTCTGGTCTTTCCTGAGCAGCCCCCCACTGAGGGTCTTTGCTCTGCAGGAGCCCAAGTTAAAGTCGAGGTGAAAGGTGTAGAAGGATTTATCAGTGCCTGTACCTTCTGGGCCTCAACCTCCTAGTCTTTTGTGTGAGGAATTGGGGAGAGATGGGAACAGATAGTCTTCAATGGGCCTTGCAGCACCAAATTCCTGTTTTGTTGAGTATATTGCAGAAGGCCCATAACCTCTGATGGTTCCCTGGGGGCTCAGGACAGGGGTGAATGACAGATTCCAAAATGGGAAGGTGGGAGAAGAGTTTAGCAAATGAAAATACAGGCTGCTCCATTAAATATGAATTTCAGATTAGCAATGAATAATTTTTTATTTATTTTTACTTTTTTTTATTTTTGAGGCAGTCTCACTCAGTTGCCCTGTGGTTGAGTGCCATGGCCTCATAGCTCGCAACAACCTCAAACTCTTGGGTTTGAGCAATCCTTTTGTCTCAGCCTCCTGAGTAGCTGGGACTATAGGCACTCACCACAATGCCCAGTTAGTTTTTCTATTTTTAGTAAAGAACAGGGTTTCGCTTTGCTCCAGCTTGAACTCCTACATTCTGGCGATTTGCCCACCATGGCCTCCAAGAGTGCTAGGATTATAGGTGTGAGCCATCATGCCTGGCTGCATAATTTTTTAGGGTAAGCATGTTACCAATATACCTTATGCTAAAGAACTATTTATTATTTATCTGAAGTTCAAATTTAACTGATGCCTTGTACTTTGGCAATTCTAGGTAGGAAAGGTGATTGGAGCTGGTACTTTAACAGAGGAAGGTCCTAGATTCTCAGACAACCTCAGCTATTGCCACCTACCTTGATGCCCTTTAGGGTCCTTATTCATGGACTTTTCTGATGCTTTTTTTGCAAGGTAGGTGGATGAGGGAGGGAGAATCCAGGATTGGGGGAAACCAAGAGCTATGTAGAGAGGCAGAAGAGACCCCCAAACCCCAAGAGGCAGCACCTGAACTCCTGCCCTGCCATCGGCTAACCTCACCACCCTCTTCTCCATGTCTTCTGCATAGCCCAGACTACTCTTACCTCCACACCCTGTTCCAGCCCTGCCTTTTTCCCTCCTGTACAAACTCTACCCACAGCATCCTCTGGGAGCCCTTCTTTGACTGTTCTTTTGTTATTGTGGCTTCCTCCTCTGGGTTCCCAGGGTGCTGTTAATCACATGTCAATCAACTGAGCACCCTCCCTGGAGTAGACTGTGGACACAGACAACAGTGATCAGGACAGACACAGCCCCTGCCTCCCTGGAGTGTGCAGTGTAGTGCAGAGAAGGACACACAAACTGGGAGAGAATTAATTGCCCTTTCACTGGTACTGACTGGCCCACATGACCAGAAGCTTCATGTAGGCAGGAGCCACATTCTATTGTATTCAGGCACCACAGAACAGGCTTCAGTGAATGTTAGCCCAATAACTGAAAGTGCTAAAGGAGAACAGAGAGGGAGGGCCTCCTCGGAAACCTTCCCCAAAAGGGAAGGCATTAGAGTCAGGAAAAGGGCCTTCCAGATGGAGGGGGCCCACACAGGAGGAGGCCTGGAGTGTGCTGGGAAAGAATGGGGACAGTGTATGGCCATCACAGAGGAGGAACAGTGGGAGTGAGGCTGAGGTCACCATGCAAACAGCCTGAAGTAGGCACCTGTGGCTAGTGCTGCGGAGAGCCTGGCCCTGCCAGATTCTGCATTTCTAGAGGGCAGAGACTGGATCTTTCTCCTCTCTCATCCCCGGAAGCACTGGGCTGGGAACCTGACATAGGAGATGGATTGATAGAGAGCTGATGGAGGGGAAATAACACTGTGTGGCTGCTCGGCTTAGGCTGGAAGGACCAGTCACACCACATTGTTCTCTCTCCTCTGCATCAAATGTTTTTTGGGACAATTTTAGTAGGTAATCACAATCACTCTGCAATATTAGAAAAGGGGAATGACTTGTGGTTTTACCATCTGTTTCCCTGGGCCCCTTCACAGCTATGGTGTAGTGACAATGACAAGGCCATGTCTACTTATCCTTCACTGAGCCCCAACTGAATGTGTCAGGCCCTCCACAGCCACCATCTCCAGTGCCCAGATTAAAGAAGAACTGAGGCTCAGGGAATTTAAGTGGTCCGAAGTAACTAAGCCAGGATTTTTAACAGATTTGTCTAATGCTGAGGCTCCACTCCTTATGTTACACTGAACTTCCCCCATTTGGGGATGTAACCTCTTATTTTTGGCACTCAGAAACTCACTCCAGCTTTATCTACCTTTGATCTTTATGGCTTATGTTGCAGATCCCATCAAAGCTGTTCCTTCTCTGTGAACATCTGTGGTGCCTTTTGCCCAGAGCAGTAAACTGTGGAAGGAGGGTGGATAGCAGAAAGGCAGGTTTGAGACTGGCTCCTCCTGGGCTTCACTGGCACTTTACCCAGTTGCCCAACCCTTCCTCCAGGCTGCCACCCTGCCCTGAGTCATGTCACTGCTGCCACTCTTTGGACAGCTGAGCCCTATACACACGCAGCAGTCCTCTGCAGCCCAGGCGCACACCTGTCCCCATGCATTACCTTCCACCTGGGCCTGGAAGTGCTTTACTACCTCTAGGCCAAAATCTAAGGCTACTACTAGGCAAAATTCTTCATGGGTTTGCAGTGTGCCATGTCTTTCCAGCTATATCATGAATGCCTCAAGTGCAGGGAACTTTCATCTTCTCATCTGTCACTCAAGGAGCACCTACTGTGTGCCAGGCACGGTGCTGGGTGCTAGGGCACAATGGATGCTGACGTGCAGTCAACACACAGTAGTATAGCTGTAGCTGCTCTGAGACCTCCATATGCTCTATCGCCCTGGCTGCTCCTGGGTGCACTTCCTGAGCTTCCTGACTGTCCTTCAACTAAAGGGCTAATGCCTGGCACAGGGGGGTTCCAGGAGCTTAGGCCACATTGGCCTGCGTCATAGATCTCCTTTTCCCTGGCCTCTCCATGTGCATGCCTGGTACAGGGCAGGTCCTCTCTGAAATGAACACGTAGCCGTTTGCAAGATGATTCACCTGGCGATGGCTCTGCAGAATACATGTATAAAGTACTGTTGGGTACAGACACACGCAGAACCTGAAAGCCACTCTGTGAAAGTCTCCTCAGAGTTAGTTTGTCACTCCTTCCTCTGCCTCTACTGTTTTGAGGATCCAGCCAGTCTTCTCTCTCTTTTATTCTGCCATCTCTATCACTAATAGACTTGTGGCTTTGGTGGCAGGTGTCACTTCCATGGAATCTATGGACTTCTCATCAGCTCCATCCAAGAACTTTGACAGGAGTCCAAAGCCTGGTTAAAGTCCTTGTCTTTTGGTGGAGACTTACTGACTTTATGATTATTTCAACTCCTGGTTCCAAGGTCATTGTCAGTTCTTAGTTCATGGGAAGAGCTGAGACCTTTGGTATATTGAGTACCCAGCTCGGGTTTCCAGGTCTGCCCTGTATTCAGGGGCCCTCACACATCCTGGGGTGGTCTAGGACCTGTCCTTGAGCAGTGTTCACAGTGTCAAAAACACAGAAAGAAAAGAAGATGCAAATATTTCTCAGAAGAAGGAAAGAGGGTCTTGCCCTCCTGGACCAAGACTGGAGCAGTTAAGTACTAAGAGTGTGGACTTTAAATGATTTGGTTAAAACTATACATGGAAAGCCCTCATTTAACAGTGTTTGCCATATACAAGGTGCTCAAAAAATTAAAACTATCAGTAAAGGCATTGTGATAAGACCAAAATTTGTTATGGTGGCTGATGGTATGGTAAAAGTGGTGTTTTTTTTTTTTGTTTGTTTGTTTGTTTGTTTAAGATGAGGTCCTGCTATATTGTCCAGGGAAGTGTCAAACTCCTGGGCTCAAGTGGTTCTACTGCCTCAGCCTTGAGAATAGTTGAGACTATAGGTGCATGACACCACACCTGGCTAATATTTTTATAAAAATTTTATTTAGAGACAGGTCTTACTATGTTGTCCTAGCTGGTCTCAAACTCCTGACTTCAGGTGATCCTCTACCTCAGAAGGTGGTGATTCTTGATATTGTTTTGGAGTTATCACTAACAATGGCAACAATAGTTTTCCTTAACCAGGCGATGTTACGTCTCTGGGGATATTCTCAGTAGGTGTGTAGGTCAGCGTTTGGGATTCCTTGGCCTTGACCTTAGCTTTACACACTTAAGAGAGAGTCAAGAAGAGGAGCAGATATGCCCCATGGGTAATTTCTAGTTTGATTGTGGAGACAAGATTCAGAAACACAAAAGAATTATGAAACAAGATCTCCCTTACTTAACCTAGGAGCTAAGGGCTTGGGAGTGGGAGACCATCGTGTTTAGGGCTGAGGAGGCCAAGATGAGTGAGCTTCAGGCCCTCCTGGCCTATTGCTCCAAAGAACTTTTGGGCTGACCTGCAGCCTGGACATAATGGAGCCCACTATTGTTCTCAGAGAATCACTGTCAGAGATCTCTGAGGAATCACAGTGAACATAAACTCCAGAAGACTAAAGATCCATCCTTCAGGAAGATAAACTATGGAAACCACAGAGGAGAGGATTTTAGATCTCCTATCAGCAACATTTCAGGTCATATCATTTATCCAAAGGTCTGTGGGTCCACGTCAGGTTGGGGATAGGCAATGAGCAGGAGAAACTTGCATGGATTCACTGGCCCAATCAGCTTCCTTTTCTTCTAATAGCTGAAAGATGAGAGCTGAGAATGTCATTTTGGTGTATCATACTTGAATGATTACTCTGTGCCAGATACTATACCAAGCACATTATGTGAATTATCTCATCTCATCTTACCACAATCCTGTAAAACAGATAATATTATCACCCTTATTTTCCATTTGGGCATCATAAAGTTTAAGTAAATTAATAAGAAATAGAATTAGGATTTGAATTTATAGTTGCCTCTTCCAAACCATTTTTCTTAACCATTACACTGCCCTGACCAGCATTTGTATTAAAGGAAGGCCCCAATCAAAAGCATCCCCAGTACCCTTCAATACCAAATGGAGGAATGTTTATTCAGTACAGGAGGAAACCACCCCTGATTAGGGGATGGGATCATCTGTGGATGTTATACTGGATTAAGATACAGTTGACTTAGAACAAAACCATCTGGCAGCCAGGCCACACCCCTGTGGGAAAGCAGTGAAACAGCATATTTAAAGTTCTTCCTGGTATAAGTCCTCAGGGGAAGATGTGTGGTCCAGGGCCTGGAAAGCACATGTGCTGTGGAGTCTGGTGGTTATTGAAGAGACTACCTGGCTCTCTTACTCTGGATTTTTAAGGTACTGGTGTCTACAAGAGTGTTCCTCAACAAGAGTCTATCAAAAAAAAGGTCAGAAACTGGAAAGGGAGGATGGTGATCAGAAAAAGCCTTGCATTTCTCCCTGGAGTCAGTTAGTGCCTGGAAGGCACATGGGACCTTATTCACAAACAGCGTAGGAGGTCACTCTGCTCTCTGTTCCTCTCCCCATTGTCAGCTCTGGCTGAACAGCCTTATCACAGCCACTTTAAGAATTTTAAAGGATGCATTTGTAAAGATAATATTTAAAATAAATAGATAAACTTTTTCAAAGAACAGTTTTAGATTTACAGAAAAGTTAGGAAGATAGTATGGAGGACTCTCATATCTTCCCCACCCACTTTCCTCTCTTGCTAACATATCTGCCACGACTAATGAGGCAATAGCGACACATTATTATTCACTAACTAAAGTCCTTACTTTATGTAGATTTCCTTAGTTTTTACCAATGTCCTTTTTCTGTCCCAGGATTCCATCCAAGATACTACATTACATTTTGTCATCATGTCTCCATCCCTTCTGCTAGTCTGGGATAGCTGCTCAGACTTCCCATTGAGTATTTTTGACAGTTTTGAGCCTTGGTGAGGGATTTTGTAGACTGTCCCTCAGTTTGGGCCTTTCTGATGTTTTTGTCATGACTAGACTGGGGTTATGAGTTCTCGGGAAGAAGATCACAGAGGTGAAGTACTGTTCTTATCTCGTCATATCAAGAACACGTTCATGACTCATCACTGTTAATATTAAGCCCAAACACATAGTGGAGTTAGTGATGGTCATATTTCTCCAGCAACATTACTAAAAAGAGGCATACTTTGTCACACCAACCCAGATCACTGAGAAGGGAGGAGCAGTCCACCTGAGTCTTCATGGTGGTAGTAGTAACCAGTAGGAGAACCCACACAGAAGATAAATCTCAGAATGTAGCATTCAAGTTCTGGGTTCAACTGCCCCATCTCGGCTTCTAAAGCTATGGGTCCTACTAGCATTGGCAGGAACCAGATCTAATTTATTTCAGTGATTCCAAACTTAGAAAAAGATTGTCTATTGAATACATAATTAGATATTTTTCTTTTGCAAATGAATTTTTTTACTGAGGTGAATACAATATAAATTTATACATACAATATAAAATTAACCATTTTTTAATTCCTACCCACCCCTATAATTAACCATTTTAACCATTCAGTGTCATTTAGTACATTCACAGTGTTGTGCAACCACCACCTCTATTGTTCTAAAACATTTCATCACCTCAAAAGAAAACCCTGTCCCCATTAAGCCATCACTATATTCCTCCCACCCCTCAGTCCCTGGTGATCACCTATCTGCTTTCTATCTCTGTGAGTTTATTTATTCTCATTATTTCATATAAATGCAATCGTATAACATGTGACCTTTCCTGTCTGGCTTCTTTCACTTACCACAATGTTTTTGTAGCGTGTAGCAGAACTTCCTTCCTTTTTGTGCCTGAGTAATATTCCATCGCATGTATACCACATTTTGTTTACCCATTCATCCATTGATGGGCATTTGGACTGTTTCCACCTTTTGGTCATTGTGATTAGTATGCTATGAACAATTGTGTATAAATATCTGTTTGAGTATCTGATTTCAATTCTTTTGGATGTATACTAATACATGATTGGATTTTTTTAAAAGGTGCTATTTTTTTCATGGATTTTTAGGAAACTGATCAAACTTATGGCCTGGTTATGGACTAAGGCTTGTGGTAGGTCTGTCTTGGTCAGGTTCAGATTATCACCTTATCAATAAGTTGGATAAAGACATGGTACACATGCACATATATCAAGTTCTCCCATGACAAGATGCCAGGATGGAGAGCTAAAAATCACAATGCAAATATATAAAAAGGGCCAAAGCTTGTATGCTGTTTCTTCAAAAGATTGTCTAAGCATAGGATATGGGAGAACTGGTTTACCAACAATGTTACAAAAAGAGTTTGAGCAGACCACAAGCTCTACAGGAGGGAAGGCAGCGGCTGCCAAGTAGGCAAATGCAAATGTAGGCTGTGTTTCCAGATGTATAGCATTCAGAACAGAGGAGACAGCCTGACCTTGCTGCACACCCAGCCAGACCCACCTGGAGCTCTGGAGGCTCTCTGACATGTTGAGAAATGCTCTGGGTCATGAGAAGGTGAGCAAACTTCAGAGGCCTGAAAATCAGGTGACAAGTGGGCAGAGAACCCACATGGAAGCAAAGTCGCTGAGATGGGGAGTCTTTGCTACCCAGGATCCTCAGGGCTAACTCCCTAAAAAGGAAGACTTTTTTCCCAGCAGGGAGTAAGCTCTCTTTCTCTTTATGGGTAGATGTGCAGAGTGAGCAGGAAGAATATTCAGAAGGACATCAAGAGAGTTGCGGTGACCTTGGGAATCAGGTGACTGGCCTGTCATCTTCATATTGAGAAACTATTCAGCCTGAGGGGAAGAGACAAGCAGAGAGAATGATCCTTCTTGGTGTTGGGTTTGGTCTCATCTTCCTTTTCCTCCTCTCTTCCTTTCCCCCCTCTTCTGCCTTTTTCTCCAAGCTGGCACACAGCACCATTCTATGCTGGAACAACAAGCTAAATTCCAACAAAAATTAAGGATTTTTGTTAGAACGATGGGCTAAAATCAATAGGGTAGAATTCAACTGGCTGGCTTGTGAAAATTGTATACAATTATCTACACACATTAAAACACCATAAAATCTTAATATCTATTACTAGTGTGAATCAGGACTGTTAGGATTTTTCATTTTCTATTTTTATTCATTTTTGTTTATTTGTTTGTTTGCAGTTTTGGCCGGGGCTGGGCTTGAACCCACCACCTCTGGTATATGGGGCCAGTGCCCTACTCCTTGAGCCACAGGTGCCGCCCTTCCTTTTCTGTTTTATATTTTTCTGTATTTTTCAATGCTCAGCAATTAAGTCACATTATTTTTTAGAGTCAGAAAAAATAAAACCCTTTTTTTAATGCTTGAGAGCTAATTTAACCGGGCCAGCTGCATGGCTCCTCCTCTGCTGCCCTGTCCTTTTTGTCCCCTGAACCTCCCCACCAGGGCCGTGTTCCCAGCAGGTACTTGGGAAATTTTGGTAAACACAAGACTTCTTGCTTGAAGAGCCATACAAGTAAGTGATTCTAGGGCGGGGAGGAGAGCCCTAGCTCACTCTCAGGTAGAAAAGACCTGAAGGGTGGGGAGCCCACAATATAGTCACAGCCGATGGTGTTGGGCAATCCCCAGGGCACAGCAGGTGTCTCCCCTGTGTTGGGCAATCCCCAGGGCACAGCAGGTGTCTCCCCTCACAGTGGCAGCTGCAGTTCCCAGCTGCGGTTGGTCATCAGCCTCAATGGGCCCAGCCCTGGTGGGAAACATGAATGCCCTAGAGGGGGTCCTGAGGAGCCAGGGGTGTGGGTGTGGCTCAGTCTCCAGACACTGCCATGTGAGAGCACAGATTCACACTGGTGCAGTACTGGGGGACCTTTTCTTTACACACAGTCATTTCATCCACATACTATCCCACAAGGTCAGCATCATTACAGCAAGAAAACTGAGATTCAGCCAGGCATGGTGATGCGTGTCTATACCAGCTACTTGGAAGGCTGAGAAGGGAGGATTGCTTGAGGTCAGGAGTTTGAGTCCAGCCTGAGCCCATCTCAAAAACAAGAAGAAAGAGAGGAAGGGAGGAAGGGAAGGGAAAAGAAAAGAGAGGAAAAGAAAAGAAAACTGAGATTCAGAAAAATTAAGCACCAGCTAGTACACAGCAGAGGTGCTCTTAAGCACTGTTGCATACTTCCTCAAAGTAGCCACAACATTTCAGTTTCCTGCTTGGCAAAATGGCAAGGTCTCTTGCCCTTCTTGGCCTTGGTGTGACCCTAGTGATGGTTTGATTAGTGCACGTGATGGCACTTTAACTCTGGCCTTGGAGCAAGGACCTACTGCTTACTTCCTCATCTCTCAAGGATGGCAAGGTACCCCAGCCTCAACCTGTCCTGACTCCAGTGGTTGTTCTAAACCCTGCCAAAGATTATCTAAGCACAGGATATGGGAGAAATGGTTTACTAACAAGGATACAAAAAGAGTTTGAGCTGACCACGGCTCAATGTGAGTGAAGGCAATGGCTGCCACGCAAGCAAATGTAAATGTAAGCTGCATTAACAGGGGAAGGTGAGGTCTCTATGACCTCGAAGATGAGAAGAGACCCTCAGAGAAGTGAGAGAAGGCTGGTCTTAGGTCCCAGGTTGGGGAGAGTTCCTGTTGCTGAGGGCATTGTAATCAGGGCCTGGACAGGTCATTTGGGATTCCTCAAAAGGGAGGAGCAATGTGAGCTTTTGAGCAGGCCTTTAGGTCACCAGCCTAGACTGTCAAGTATAGGGCCAAGAGCCCCTGCTCTTCTCTTCTTAGACGTTCAGAGGGGTTGCAACCAGACAGGACTTGGATGGGAGACCACCTGATGTTACTGGGCCCATTTGGTTTTTGCTGTCCCCATTTGCCCCCAAACAGCCATCTAACTCCTTGCTTTCTCCTAGGGTGGGAGCTCAACCTCATGGAAGCAACATAAGAACAAATGACCCTGACATCTGGGTCCAATGTACAGCTGTGTCCTCATGCTAGACCAGAACCCGACACTCAGTGGACTCTCGGTGTTTCAGAACTACTGCTTTTAAGAAACAGTATAGTGGCTGGGTGCTGTGGCTCATGCTTGTAATCCTAGCACTCTGGGAGGCAAAGGTGGGTGGATTGCTTAAGCTCAGGAGATCAAGACCAGCCTGAGCAAGAGCCAGACCCCATCTCTAAAAGTAGCTGGGCGTTGTGGCTGTAGTCCCAGCCACTTGGGAGGCTGAAGAAGAAGGATCACTTGAGCCCAAGAATTTGAGATTGCTGTGAGCTATGATGCCGTGTGGCATTCTACAGAGCGGGAGAAACTGAAACTGTCTGACAACAACAACAAAAAAGAAACAGTAGAGTGCTGTCTGTCACTTTCATAAATACAGACTTGAGTAATGACAAAATTAAAAATATGTGTACACACACAAAAATAAAAGGTTTATACTTTTAAATATATAAGAAAATAGTTAATATATAATCATACACATCAATATACAAATAAAAATTAAAATATAGTTTTATATGTATGAATTTTTAGTGCTGTCGGCCAGTCTGTGGTCGTATTTCCCCACGCAGGCAAAAAGAAAATGTTTTACACTGTGTTGGCTCCAGAAGGCTCATCTTATAGCAAAGGGTGACAAGCATGCCCAGTGAGAAGCAGCCAGCCCAGAAATGGCACCAGTCTCTGACACTTGCCACAGTGGCACACATCCACTGTGCCAGCCCAACAAGATAAGAAAGAAAAAAAAAAAAGAAGAAGAAAATGTTTTATACACACACACACACACACACACACACACACACACACACACAAAATATATATATATCTATTTGTGGGGCTGATTCTTCCCTCCCTGCCAGGCTCAGAATAGTCAGGGGTATGCTAAGTCTGTTCACTGGACATCAGGAGAGTCATGGCTGCCTCATACGGCCCGTTGGGTAACTGGGAAGAGGCTAACGGTTTGTGGGTGTTGGGTAACCACTGGACTTCCTGAAACTTCAAGTTTCTTTTCTGGACCACTCTCCATCTTCCTCTTTTAGGGTCAGGCTTGGGGCTGGGGAGTATTCACATTTATTTGTTCATTCAAATAATGGTCACTTTATTTGGTCACTTGCTTATGACCTCCCTTGCTCCTGCCCTGTCCTAGGCTTAGGGGACCCAGAGACACATCCACAGGGGTCTGCCCTCCTGAGTTCCCTGGCTCAGACAATGGCACCACATCTATTCTGCAAGCAAGGCAGAAATCCAGGAATCAGCCTGGACTCCTCCCTCGCTCCCCATCATGTACCCCTTTCTGTTTTCCTGTAGTGCCCTGGACTTCTGTTGCATTGTTTATCATCTTTAATTTTTCTAAAGTCTGGAGTTGTCCATCCTCCTCAGCCCCTTGCCCAGGAAATTAGTGTATATCCCATTCCTTGCTGTATTCCTGGCACCTAGCACAGTGCCTCTCATTTAGTAGATTAATTAAACATTGTTGATTGAATTAGTAAATCCCTTCAATTCCATTTCCTTAATATTCCTTGGATCCATACCCTCCTCTCCTCTCCCAGCCAGGCATTGCTCAGATCTCATGTTCTACTTGGACTACAAAACAATTTCAAACAGGGCTGCCTGCCTCATCTGCCCCCAACCTCTAGCCCCATTTAATTTACTTCCCATATTACAGCTAGAGAGTTCGTTCGATAGTATCCACCCTTCTCCGGCTCCTCATCACTTATAGGAACAAGGCCACTTTTCTGGGATAATAAAAAGGTGACAGCAAATATGACTTATCAGTCTAATCTCTAAACCTTGTGAAAATGGTAAGGAAGATATACAAAAATGCAAAAACTTGCAGTGATGCTATGTAACCTAAAGATAAGAGAAGATCACAGGGCAAAGTGTAAAGGAGAAATTGCACTAACCAGATGGTAGATGGGGCCAGATTGAGAAACATATTCTTGGATGACACCCCACTTGTTCCTCCCTCTGAAACAGAATAGTATGTGTCATCCTGTGTCATTAACTGACCATGTTTCAACCCCACCCCCTCTTTGCTGCAAGTGCTCTAAGGACAGGGACCGTATCTAACTTACCTTGGTGTCTCTGGACCTAGCACAAGACTTGGCACACATTGAGTAGGCGATCAATAAATATTTGTTGAATGAATCAGAGGATTAAATGAATGAATGAATGAAGATTTAATGGTTTCAAAGTAGATAAGACAGACTAATCCCCACTGTTTAGTCCTGTCTCAGGGAACCAGAAGCAGCACTAACTAGATGGGCTTTTGGACATACCCTAACCACACAGAAAACACTCTTCCAAGCCAATCAGAGCGGTTGAAGGTATGGATTCTGAGGCTAGGTAGTGTAGGGAGAGTTGTGTGAGCTTGGACAAGTTATGTAACTGCTCTACGCCTCACCTTTGTCATTTGTGAAATGAGGATTATAATCAGGGGTCCTCAAACTTCTTAAACAGGGGGCCAGTTCACTGTCCCTCAGACCGTTGGAGGGCCAGACTATAGTTAAAAAAAAAAAACACAAAAAGCTATGAACAAATTCCTATGCACACTGCACATATCTTATTTTGAAGTTAAAAAAAAAAAAAAAACGGGAACAAATACAATCACACCACCTCGCCTGCGGGCTGCAGTTTGAGGACCCCTGTAATAGTTGCTATTTCACAGAATTGTTGTGAAAACTAAATTTATGTATAAATTTATTTACTTTGTATAATGTATACATTTTTAAGAGAAAAATAAAGATGTGCATTATACATGGGTAATAGGTATATTATTATTACATATTACCCATGGAGCAGGGCAGCCCATTGGGCCTCCTGGGGTCACCATGCCCTCTACCTGGACCTGCCAGGGGCATGACAGAGCAACCTCAGCTGAGATCAGAGGAGGAGGCATCGGCGGGGTTGGCAAGGCAGGTTGTGTTCATGTGGGGCCTCGGCCCTGGCCCCAGCTGTACAGGCCCCAGGGACCCTGCTGGCTGCTTGCAGGCTGAGCAGCCTCAGAAGCTCCTGCCCCACCAGTCACATGTGTGGCCCTTTTGGCCGTGGCCCACAGTGTTGATGAAGAGGGAAGGGTTCCTGGACGAGAGGGAAGAGGCAGCTTTCACAGAGCAGGCAGCTATGTGAGTGCAGGGGCGTTAGTATTGTTAGCCTTTCCCCAATGTGTCTTTCCTGGCTGAGAGTAAGCCACTTTCTAGGGGATGTTTCCCTGAAAGTTTGGGCCCAAAACATGGATGTGCATTACATATGGCAAAATATGATGTGTGTGTGTGTATACATATGCACCCATAAATAAATAAGTTTATATATGAAGTGCTATTTAAGGGGCAGCTATTACTGATGATAATCATGATGACAATTCCCCTAAATCCACCACATCAGCTTCTCTTTTCGTATCTTCACTGTCTGTGTAATGGTGGAATCAAGACTTCCACAGCTATTGAGCAATACAACAGAAGGTTGAGAAGGCCAGGAAGCAACGCCTGGCCTGGCTCTGCTGCTGCCTGAGCAAGAGAGTGAACAAAAGCAATCAACACAGGACCTGTGGAAAGATCCTATAGCACAAGAAGGAATGAAACTTGCTCTGAAAGGCTGGGTGCAGTGGCTCCCACTTGTAATCCTAGCAGTCCGAAGTGGTAGATCACTTGAGCTCAGGAATTCAAGACCAGCCTATGCCAGAGTGAGATCTCATCTCTAAAAATAGCTGGGCATTGTGGTGGGTGCCTTCTAGCTACTTGGAAGACTGAGGCAAGAGGACCACTTGAGCCCAAGAGTTTGAGGTTGCTGAGAGCTATGATGCCACAGCACTCTACCTAGGGCAATAGAATGAAAATCAGTCTCAAAAAAAAAAAAAAAAAAAATTGTTCTGAAGGTTCAGATGAAAAACTTATCATCTCTGAAATGATTTTTTTAAATAAACAGAGTAAAACTCTAAAAGACATCTGTTTGGTATTCTCAAAACAAACATCCAGGAAGCTTTGATATAGTGGTTTTTTCTTGGGTGCTTCCTAAGTAGGCAAAGGATACAAATAGGCAATTCACAGAAACAGAAATGCAAGTGGCTCTCAAACATATGAAAAGATGATTGGTCTCACTCAGAAGAGAAATGCAAACCACAACTACAGTGAAACATGATTTTTTTACCTATCAGATTGGCAAAAATCCAAGAGTTTGATATCAAAGGTTGTGAGGCCATGGGGATGTTACTCTGAGAATTTCACCTCACTTTTGGCAATGTTATTTAGCTGAGATTTCCTTCACTTCAGCTGCAGGGGTGGCCCTGACTGGCTTTAGTCTGCTAAATTTCTAACCATCCAGAGATCATCAAAAATTATTGGGGCTGGGCGCAGTGGCTCATGCCTGTTATCCCAGCATTTGGAACGCCAAGGCAGGTGGATTGCCTGAGCTCACTAGTTCGAGACCAGCCTGAGCAAGAGCTAGACCTTTCCACCCCCGTCTCTAAAAAATAGCTAAGTGTTGTGGTGGGCGCCTGTAGTTCCAGCTACTTGGGAAGCTAAGGCAAGAGGATCTCCTGAACCCAAGAGTTTAAGGTTGCTGTGAGCTATGACACCATAGCACTTTACCAGATAAGGAGACTCTGTCTCAAAAAAAAAAAAAAAAATTATTGGGTGAAAACGTTCGGCAAACTACTTAAGCATACTGAGCTTTAGTTTCCTCATCTTTAAAATTCATACAATGGTAGACACTTACTAAAAGCAGCCAATACAGTATAATAAATGTCACCTTTTATTGACTTTGGTAATTTGATACATATAAATTTAAATACACATGCTTGACTACTCTGAAGATTTATAGAATTACGGCTGGCTGCAGTGGCTCACACTTGTAATCCTAGCACTCTGGGAGGCCAAGGTGGGTGGACTGCTTGAGCTCTGGAGTTCAACACCAGCCTGAGCAAGAGTGAGACCCGGTCTCGGCTAAAAATAGAAAAACTAGCTGGGAGTGGTGGCGAATGCCTATAATCCCAGGTACTTGGGAGGCTGAGGCAGATGGATCTCTTGAGCGCAGGAATTTGAAGTTGCTGTGAGCTATGACGCCACAGCACTTTAGCCTGGGGCAACAGAGTTGAGACTTTATCTAAAACAAAAAAAAAGATTATAGAATTACAAACTTGGTCTATACTTTCTAAATAATTATGAAAGATAAAGGGAAGAAAAAATAGACTCTCTAGCAAAGAACAAAGCAGCAAGGAAGCACAAAAATAAACAAAATGAGACCACATTAGGTATAAATAAATGAAGCTATGCTATTGAAGGCAAAGATTTTCACATCTTGTGTTTAAAACAAAAGTCAACTACACAATATGCTGCTTATAAGAATAACATAGAATATCCAAATAAATGTATTAAAGATATACATGTAAGAAAGAGCCAAAATAGTATGAAAGGAAAATATGGGGAAGAAATGTTGGAATAGAAGAAGCCTTTCTAATTATGATTCAAAATCCAGAAACCATAAAAGAAAAGACTGAGGCCGGTGCCTGTGGCTAAGTGAGTAGGGTGTTGGCCCCATATACCAAAGGTGGCGGGTTCAAACCCGGCCCTGGCCAAATTGCAACAACAAACAAAATAGCCAGGCATTGTGGTGGGTGCCTGTAGTCCCAGTTACTCGTGAGACTGAGGCAAGAGAATTGCCTAAGCCCAAGAGCTGGAGTTTGCTGTGAGCTGTGATGCTATGGCACTCTACCAAGGGTGACAAAGTGAAACTCTGTCTTTAAAAAAAAAAAAAAAAAGAGGAAGAAAAGACTGACACATTCAACCATTAAAAAAAAAAAAAAAAAAAAAAAAAAAAAAAACCTTAAAAATAAAAAAAATAAAAGCCTGGCCAGGCACATTGGCTAACACCTGTAAGGCTAGCACTTTGGGAGGCCAAGGTGGGTGGATTGCCTGAGCTTAGGAGTTTGAGACCAGCCTGAGCCAGAGTCAGACCTTGTCTCTAAAAAAGTTGCAGGGCGTTGTGGCAGGCGCCTGTGGTCCCAGCTACTTGGGAGGCTGAGGCAAGAGAACCACTTAAGTCCAAGAGTTCGAGATTGCTGTGAGCTGTAACGCCATGGCATTCTACCCAGGGCAACAAAGTGAGACACTGTTTCAAAAAAAAAAGAAAAGAAAAGCCTAAGTACTATGATTTGAATGCATCCCCAGATTTCATCTGTTGGAAACTTAATCCTCAAATTCATAGTTTGATTGGAGGTGGGTCCTTTGAGAGGTAATAAGAATTAGATAAGGTAATCAGGGTGGGGCCCCTATGATGGTACTGGTAGCTTTATATGGATAGGAAGAGAGACCTGAGCTGGCACACTTGCTTGGTCTCACCACATGATGCCTCTCACCATGCCCTGATAAAGCAGAAAGGTCCTTACCAGACACCTGTAAAATGCTCTTGAACTTCCAGGTCTCCAGAACTATGAACTAAATAAACCTCTATTCTTTATAAATTACCCAGTCTGTGGTATTCAGTAAAGCAACAGAAAGCAGACTAAAACACTAAGTAAAGACTAATAATAAATAGCAAATGAAGAAAAATCATTTTCAACTCAGGTGACAGAGAGAGGGATGGATAATCTTTGTAAAATACAAAATGCCAATAGGAATTATTGAGACCAACAACCTAATAGAAAAATGGCTAAGGAACATACAGTCATGTGCAACATAGCAACATTTTGTTCTATGGTGATGAGCCATGTATATGATAGTGGTCCTATAAAATTATAATATCTTATTTTTTTACTTTACCTTTTCTATGCTTACATGCATAAATACTTACTATTGTGTTATAACTGCCTACAATATTCAGTACAGTAACATGCTATATAGGTATGTACCATAGGAGCAAGAGGCTATATCATACAGTTGAGGTGTACAGTAGGTTGTACCCCCTGGGTTGGTGTAAGTACATTCTATGATGTCATGCAATAATGAAATTGCCTAATGATGCATTTCTCAGAATGTATCCCACTTGTTAAATGACTCATGACTGTAACAGAAAAGGATACACAAATGGATCTTAAATGACTTATTTTTTTCTTTAGTGATAGGTTTCATTCTGTCACCCAGACTGAAGTGCAGTGGTGGGATCATAGCTCCCTGCAGCTTAAACTCCTGGACTCTAGCAATCCCCCTGCCTCAGCCTCCCAAATAGCTAGGACTAGTGGCATCTGCCTTAAATGATTCTTTTGTGTTATGAACATAGGCACTCAAAACAACAACAACAAAAAATGAAAACTGAAACTACACTAAGACATGATTTTTTACCCGTCAGATTGGCAAAAATCCATATATGTTTGATATCACAGGGTTGGGGAAACAGGTTTCTCATACATTGCTAAAGGGAGCAATGATAGTCTAATGGTGAGCAATTGGCAATCATTTTCAAATCCACAATGTACAATCCTTTTGATCTAGTATTAACATTTCTGTGAAACTTTCCTGTATATATTTGCACCTAAGCAAAAAGTATGTACAAGGTTATTCATTTGCAAAAATTGGCAGCAACTCAAATGTCTACCAATAGAACAATGGTTAAATATTACACATTATTGCACAACGATACAATGGGATACTATATAGCCCTTAAAAAGAATGAGGAAGTTTCCAATGTACTGATCTGGAAAGATCTCCAAGATCTTTTTTTTTTTTTAAATAGGATCTTGCTCTGTGGTGCAAGACTAGAGCACAGTGGTATATTCATAGCTCACTGCAGCCTCCAATTCCTGGGTTCAAGTGATCCTCTTGCCTTAGCCTCCCCAGTAGCTGGCACTACAGAAGTGAGCCAACCAAGATACATTATTAAATGATAAAGTTAAAGAGTCAAGTGGGTATCTTATGCTGTGGTTTAAAGGCTTTTTTTTAATAAAAAGAGGAAAATACGTGGAAATGTTTGTATTTGCACAAAGAAACTCAAGAATATACTAATAAACTAATAAAACCACTTTCCAGGTTAGAAGTGAGGGGAGGAGGGGAAACTGGGCAGATGAATGATGAAAGATGGAGGGAGACATTTTTTCTGTATTTCTTTTTTCTTATGTTTTAAATTTTTGGACTATGTAAATAAATTATGCATTGAAAATTTTAAATAAAAAATAAACAATATAGAAAGTTTACATGAGGAAGCACAGACAAAGCTGTTAGGTAAATGCAAATGAAATAAAGTAGGAGATGGTAACAGTGACATAAGATATAAGAAAATCATGGCTAAAACCATTAAATGAAACAAAAGGATAACATTTTATAAGAGTCTTGATAAACTTTTATATGTTGAATGACAGAGCATCAAAATAGATGAACAAGAAATAGAAGGAGAGTTTGATATAAACAAAAAATAGTGGAAGACATATCATTCTCAGCCTGAAGAATTACACAGGCTAAAAATAAATATGGATATACATTATTTTAAAATATTACATATAGGCCGCGTGATGTGGCTCCTGCCTATAATCCTACAACTCTGGGAGGCCAAAGCAGGTGGATTGCTTGAACACAGGAATTCTCAGGACCAACCTGAGCAAGAGTGAGACCTTGTCTCTAAAAATAGCTAGGGCATTGTGGCAGGCACCTGCGATCCTTGCTACTTGGGAGGCTGAGGCAAGAGGATCTCTTCAGCCCAAGATTTGAGATTGCTGTAAGCTATAACAGACGCTAGGGCACTCTACCAAGTGAGACTTTGTCTCAAAAACAAAAAAATAAAATAAGTAAGTAAATAAGTAAGCTTGCAGAAAAAGAACAAAAAAGTTATCTCAAGGTAATTAAGAGGAAGAAAATAGTAAAGATAAAAGAAATTATTTAGTGAACTATACAAATGAGAAATAAATTCAAATGTGTTTTAAATAAGCAAACAAAAAAAAATTCCTTAGTATGGTAAATAAAACCCTTGATGATTTGGACCTTGCATTGAACTCTTTCCATTCTGAACTATGGACTCTTTGCTATCTGAACTCAGGAACCAGATTGATTCAGATAAAATTTTGGAGATAGGACTAGTATCCCTGGCTCTCTGGGCTCCAGTTACTTGCTTACTGTTGCTGTCTACTATTATAGTAAAGTCCACTGCCCTGTAAGTCTCAGCCCAAAACCCCTTCTTCCAACTAGGCTTATGGATCCAAAAACTACAACACAAGCTAGTGTGGGATGAACGCTGTAAGAGTGGGTAAATCCAACTTTTTTGGCAGAGTGGAGTAACAGAGTGGAGTGTGAGGTGAAATCTGGTTGTGGGTGTGAAGGAGAGCTGGCTGGTGGAGAAACGGGATTTCAGGCCACAGTGGAGCTGGGGAAAGAGCCCCCCCCACCCCCCCACCCCCGAAGAAGGAAAGCACAAGCAAACACAGGCAGGAGTGAAAGGACAGAGTGGTTTGGAGTCCTGGGGACATCCTACGTGACTAGTGTGTGAGGCTTATGAGGAGTGGAATAGGTGAGTATGGAAAGGTCAACAGGGCAGGTCACAAGGGCCTCCAATGGTGAGTACAACACACCTGATAAAGGACTGATAACAAGAATCTACAAAGACCTGAAGCAAATCAGCAAGAAAAAAATCAAACAACCCCATTAAAAAGTGCGCAAAAAACATGAACGAAACTTTTCAAATGGCCAATAAAAAAGGCTAAAGCCTCTAATCAAAACCACCATGAGATATCACCTAACCCCAGTGAGAATGGGTCTTATCAAAAAGTCTCCAAACAAACCGGGCTTTCTGGTTTGTTCCTGTAATCCTAGCATTCTGGGAGGCTAAGGCAGGAGGATCACTTGAGCCCAAGATTTTGAGGTTTCTGTGAGCTAAGCTGATGTCACAGTACTCTAGCCTGGGCAACGGGGTGAGACTATGTCTCAAAAAAATTTTTTTTGTTGTTGTTGAGACAGAGTTTCACTATGTTGCTCTCGGTAGAGCCCTGTGGCATCACAGCTCACAGCAACCTCAAACTCTTTGACTTAAGACATTCTGTTGTGTCAGTCACCCAAGTAGCTGAGATTATAGGCGCCTGCCACAACACCCAGCTATTTTTTATTGTTGTTGTTGCAGTTTGTTTAGCTGGCCCGAGTGGGATTTGAACACTCCAGCCTGGGTATATGTGGCTGGCACTCTACCTACTGAGCTACAGTCACCACTGTCTCAAAAAATTTTTTAAATGTCCCAAAACAACAGATGCTGGCATGGATGCAGAGAAAGGAACACTTATACACTACATTGTTGATGGGATTGCAAACTAACATAACTTCTATGGAAAGTAACATGAAGATTCATCAAAGAATTAAAACTAGACCTACCATTTGATCCAGAAATCCCATTACTAGGCATTTACCCAAAGCCGGAAAAAAAAAAAAAGGTATTTTATAAAAAAGACACTTGCACTTGAATGCTTATAGCAGCACCATTCACAATTGCAAAGATGTGGAAAACAACCTAAATGTCCGTCAATATGTGAGTGGATTAATGAAAGGTGGTATATGCAAACCATGGAGTACTACTCAGCCGTAACAAAGCCAATCTAGTTTCTTTGTAACAAGCTGGATGGAACTGGATACCATTTTTTCTTTTCTTCCCTTTTTTTGAGACAGAGTCTCACTGTGTTGCCCCCAGTAGAGTGCTGACGTCATAGCCCACAGCAACCTCAAACTCTTGGGCTTAAGAGATTCTCTTGCCTGAGCCTCCTGAGTGGCTGGGACTACAGGCGCCCGCCACAATGCCTGGCTATTTTTAGCAATGGCGGTCTCGCTCTAGTTTAGGCTAGTCTTGAACTCGTAAGCTCAGCCTCCCAAAGTGCTGGGATTACTACAGGTGTGAGCCACCATGCCCAGCCCTGGATACCATTTTCTAAGTGAAGTTTTGCAAGAATGGCAAAACACATACCACAAGTACTTGGTAGTAAATTGGAACTAGTTGATTAACACTTAAGTGCACATATGGAAGTAAAACTCAAGGGAAATTAAGTGGGTGGGGGAGGAAATGAATAAATTCACACCTAAGGGGTACAATGAGCACTTTCCTTACCACTTTGACTTAAAATGTACAAAAGCATATTATGTAACCAAGATGTGTGTGCCCTCATAATACTTTGAAATTAAAAAAAAAAAGGTTGTGAGGTTGGCACTGTCACACAGTCAGTGGCCTGAGTCCCCCCTCACTGAGGTTCAGGAATGTGGGGTGGTAGGTAGTGTGAGGGGGATTTCCTAAGCTGGCAGTCTGCCCAGGAGGAGGTGGGGGAAGTGGGGTGTGCAGCTCTGGTTCTGGAGGTGCTGGGCAGGGAAAAGGAACCCATTCCTAGTCTGTTTCTCTTCCCTGACCACCCCACTTTTCCTGGCTCCTGCATGCCAACACCCCCCCTGCATCACAATCATGGAGGTGCTGGGCAGGGAAAAGGAACCCATCCCTAGTCTGTTTCTCTTCCCTGACCACCCCACTTTTCCTGGCTCCTGCATGCAACACCCTGCCTGCATCACAATCATGGAGGGTCTAAGAGGTAGTCCCTGGCAGCTCCCCCAGTCCCCACAGATAGAGTCACACAGCTCTATCCATCTGTATAGCCCAGCCCCCGCAGGGGCCTATGTAGTCAGGTCTTTGTGTCTGCACAGTGGCCCTCTTTGTTCTGAGCAGCTCCTTTGTCCTGTCCCACCTCCCTCCCCTCCTTCTCTCTCTCCTAACTGCATTACAAAAAGCACCAGCTTTGCAGAGAGACAGGCCAGGGCTCTGACCTTGCCTTCCCCTGTTGAGTCTCTGTGCAAACCTGAGCAAGTCACTTTGCTTCTCTGAGTCTTAGTTTTTGGATCTATGAAAAAGAGCTATTATAAAGAATCAAACTATTGGCAAGAAGTGATCTTTACCCAGCGCTGAGACCCAAACAACAAATGATATCCTCAGGAACCTCTACCCAATCCTCAAGCTGTTCGCTGGACCTCCTCCTTATATCTCCCACATCATCCTCATTTTTCAGCCAAGTGGCTACCATTCACCCATTTGACAGATGAGGAAACCAAGGCCTGAGAATAGGCTTTAGGGAGATTAATCTGTATAGTTAAATAGGGCCTGTGATTTGAAGGGTCCTATACTTGTCTAATATTCTGCTGAAAATTTGAAATTATTTTGAAAAAGGGGATCACATTTTCATTTTGCCTTGGGTCCTGCAAATTATATAGGTGGTCCTGCTTGTGAGGAGGAAGAGAAGGGGCTTGTCTAGGCCTGGACTAGGCATCCTGCTTCCCAGGACTGCCTCCTTTGGGTGCTCGCATCCTGGGATGCTAAGAGCCAGAGCTTCCAGGCTGCGTTTGGCATCAGGGCCCTGGCCCCTGCCCAGGAAACCTAAGGAACACATTTCCTGGCTGGGAGAAGGGAGGACAGTGCAGGTCAGTGTAGTAGTCCAAGGAGCAAGTAAGAAAAGGCTGCTGAAACCAGCCCAGCACTATGTAACTGGAGCCGCCAGGGTGGGTCCCAACATTGTGACCCAGCCATTACTCAGGAACTCAATAGGGCCTTCCTTCCCAGCAGGCTGCAGTCCCAGGGCCGGGAGACCTACCTCAGAATTACTGCATGACTTTGCACATTCACTTCCCCTTATTGAACTATAGTTTCTCTACATGTAACATGCGAATTATAACACCTTAACCCACATGATTCTGGTGGAGATTAAATGAGAAACTTTAACACAATGACTAGCACAAAGAAAGTGATCACTAGAGTCCTTATGCATACACTCACAACAAATATTCATGTTGTAATAAATATTCAGGGATGGTGTTAGGTGCTGGGCATTTAACTGTGAACAGGATGCCCTTGGGCTTTGCCCTCAAAGAGATCCCCATTAGATCTCTTTGGGGAAACAGACATGGATAGTGACAACTGAGTGGCAAATAGTGGGTTACCTGGCCTGGGTCTTAGAGGAGTGATGGTGGGGAGCCAGGAGCTGGGGGCGAAGGGCAAAGAAGCATGAAGGGGCCCTGCAAACAGAGGGAGTAGCAGGTACCAGGCAGGAGGTAAATGAGAGTTGAGCACTTCCACATGACTGGCACATGGGTGGGAGGTGAGGCAGAGAGGTGGGGAGGCTGGGGAGGTAGGCTGGAAAGGTGGGTTTTATCCAGAGGGTGGTGGAGCCACCAGAGAGTATGAGCAGGTGATAGCAGTGAGAAGCAACAGCGACATCACCCTACCCTGTGAAGGAGGGACTGGAGTCTGGGCCAGCACAGGGATTCTCAGAGCAGAAGTTTTCTCAGAGGTGATGAGAGAAGCAGAGGGAAGGAAGATGAAAAGGCTTGAGCCAGCCAAATGGAGAGACAGGATGCCTCCTAATGCATGGAGAGGAGTCCAGGCTGGGGCTTGCCCTGCCCCTCCTGACCTGCTGCTGCTAATGGAATACTTCCCCGCCCCCATGTCTCCATTTACCCACCTCGTGGGGACCATTACTGTGCCTGGGCCTTCACCATTAGCTTGCCTTGGCTGCTTGGTCCCAGGGAGACTCCCCGATGTTATTCCACCCTTTTAGATGAGCCTCTTACATGAGGCTTGCCATGTGACTCACTGGGCGTCAATTTCCTGGTTGGATCAATGATTTAAATTCTTTTAACTGTAGAATCTTCTATATATTTGCAACCAGTTCTTACCAGGAGATATAAATAAATAAAAATATAAAAGCAATGATGCTCAAGCTGAAGCCAGGTTGGATTTGAATCCTGCTAGACATTAACAACCTCCAAAATCCGGGGATGGAAATGCCTGGAGACCTAGACTTCTAATCCTCATTAAAGGGGACACTAACCCTTTGAACCTAGGAGGCTCAAGATAATGGGTAAAACCCTAAAAAAGAACTTAAGACAGGCCAGCAAGAGATTATTATGACTTCATTTTGCAGGAAAGGAAACTGAGGCTCAGAATGATGTCACAAGGGCTTAAGGACAAGGTCCTTTTCTCTGTACCTCAGGACTCACTAAGTCTTCTGTTGAGGTAGCTGAGATACTGTGTGTCTTAGGGATGCAGTTTCTTTGGTCGTAAAGTAAGGGAGTTGAGCCCCCTATAAGGTGGAGCTTTGGACAGGCCACCACCCAGGTTTGTCTGCTAAAACTAAGGTTGAGCTTGGGTTCTCAGCTTGGTGCAAAAGGAATTTTTTTTTTTTTTCTCCTGGGCTAAAAAATAGCAGTGATAGTAGAAGGTCTGAAGGCTTGGAATGGGGACAAGGAAGAGAGGGTTGGAGGGCAGGATGCAATGGCTCATGCCTATAATCCCAGCACTCTGGGAGGCCAAAGAAGGCGCATTGCTTGGGCTTAGGAATTCAAGACCAGCCTCAGCAAAAGCAAGACCCTGTCTCTAAAATAAATAGCTGGGTGTTGTAGTGGGCTCTTGCAGTCCCAGCTTATAGGGAAACTGAGGCAAGAGAATCCCTTGAGCCCAAGAGTTTGAGGTTGCTGTGAGCTATGATGCCACTGCACTCTACCGAGGGTGACAGAGTAAGGCTCTGTCTCAAAATAAAAGGAAGGAAGGAAGGAAATGAATCAGGTGGGATGCCAGTACCCAAGGATCCTTCCCCACACTGGGACCCTAAAGCCTGGGTCCCACAACTTGAGGCTATGGGGATACCTAAGCCCCTGGAAACTGCATGGACCTGCTTAGACAATAAGTGGAGAAGGCTGGACAAGGGGCCTTTGTTTCTCCCAAGCAAAGGTCCCAGTGGGACTGCAGAGGCAGCTCAGATACACAGGGCTGTGTGTCCACTGTGTTCTTATTCCTGGCAAGGCTGCAGTCAGCACCCTTCCTGGACCCCTCCTGGGGCTGGCAGCTAGTCAGATGATAAGGAGCCTATCAGACTCCAAGGCCTCAGTGCCTGGGAAAAGCTCCTTGGCCACAAGAAGAGTCCTCCTCCGCACCTGTCTAGCCACTGGACCATCCAAAGCACAGGGAGGATTGACGGATGGAAGAATGAGTGTGATTGGCTCCATGTCACAGAAAAGGGGCCCTGAGAGGAAGTGGAACTGTGTCAAGGTCTTCCAGGGTCAGTGCTGAAGCTGGGACCAAACCTACACTTCTAACTCCAAGACCCCGAGTGAGAGAAAGAGATCACCTTGAAGAATGAGCACCTCTGTGACAGCAATACAAAGAAGGCTGACTTGGTCCTTGCCCTCCAGTGCTCACAATCTAGGAAAGGCATAGACTACCAAAGGCCATCAGAGTGGGTTTGAGGGCGTAGAAGAGAGTCGAGGCAGCTCAAAATGCGGGACCAAAAAGAGCCAAGAGGCTTGGGACCTATAGCTCAGTGGTTAGGGCACTGGTCACATGCAGCAGGGCTAGTGGGTTCCAACTTGGCCTGGGCCTGCTAAACAACAATGACAACAACAACAAAAAATAGCCAGGCGTTGTGGCAGGCACCTGTAGTCCCAGCTACTTGGAAGGCTGAGGCAAGAGAATCGCTTAAGCCCAAGAGTTGGAGGTTGCTGTGAGCTGTGACGCAAAAGCACTCTACCCAGGGCGACATAGTGAAACTGTCTCAAATTAAAAAAAAAAAAAAAGTGGAGATTTCAGGGACCTGCTGATGAGATTAAAGAAAGGGAAGGGGAGTTTAGAAGAGGCTTCCTCCGCCCCTGCTTCCTCCAGAGCTGGAAGGAGAGGCAGGATCCGAATACCCTGCTTTCCTTCCTAGGGCAATGAGGACGCCCCCACTCAACCCGCCCGTCTCAAGGAAGGGAGGTGCTCAGAGCAGGTGTCTCCGGAGCAGGTCCCTTCGAGGCCAGCCAGGCGGGGAAGAGGTGGAGTGGGTCTGAGGCTGGGCGCAAACGTCTGCAGAGGGTCAAGCAGCCACCAGGCAAACCTGTAAAACCAATTTGGAGTCTCTGAAAACCTCTCCTCACAAGCTCCGGTCTAGCGTTGAGAAAGCCGGGAGGACTCCTTCTGGCCGGGCGGCAAGACAGTCCCGGCCCCTCCCCGCGCAGCACCGCTTGCAGACTCGCTGACCCCGCGGCGGTATAGCTGGGCGGCGTCCCGGAGCCGGTGGCGAGGTGTCTGTAGGCTGTGGGGCGGTGCCAGGGTCTGTCCAGAGTCCGCCCCGCCCCTTGCCTGGTCGGGCCGCGGGGGTGGGGAGGGAGGCACCATTGGGGCAGCTGGGCTCCCAGGCACGTGGTCCCTGCGGCACCGGGACGCGGGTGCTGGCACCCAGGAGCGGCGGCGACCGCACCCGAGGCGGAGGAGCGCCGCGCAGAGGTGAGGGGTGGGCAGCCTGAAGGGGACGGGACACCGGCAGGACCCGAACGCGGCCTGGGGACGCGGTGGGTCAGACTGGCAGGTGCCGACTCGGCGCTGGTCAGGGAGAGAGCCGTGGGAGGGTGGCTGTCCTACTGGAACTCCATTCTGAGCCGGTGTAGAGCGCAGAATTGGACTGCGTGAGCGCGTCTGTGGGTCGGTGGTTGAACTTTGTCTCCACTGCTGTGTGGATCTCGGTGAGTGTGGACGGATACCCTCGTAGTTAACTAGGTTGTGTGTGTCCGCATATTTACGAATTCTGGGTGTTAGTGGGTGAGTGCGTGCGCCCCTGAAGGGAGCGTAGTTGAACTTGTGAAATCTGTGTGTGTATGTGTATACGTGTGTCTGATGTGAGCACCGCAGCGGCGTGGTGCTGTGGCCGGAGAGCCGGGAATTCCTGGAGACCCGCTGCACCTCTGTCCTACCCCAGGGTCACTGTGTGTGCCGCGCCTGTCCTGGCCGTTAGTAAGACTGGGGAAGTAAGTAGGGGCAGGGGTAAGGAAGGACAGTTAAACCTCTGTCAGAGGACTTTTAATCTGGCAGGTGGTGCTGTAGAAAGGGTTAGGGGGGAGAAAGGCGATCCCCCTACACTCCCCTCTAGGGCAACCATTGACAGACTTGTGGTCCTCCAGGAGCCCAACCCAAGGGCCAGGTCTGGCTAAAGACTAGCATGTTAGTTTGGATCTCAGAAGTCTTGGCTGCTGTTTCTCTGGGCATGGCATCCTCCACTTTCCTGGGGCTGCAGCCTGATCTTCCTGGTTTGTTTTGGATCTAGGCTGGAATAATGAAGAACTTTTGAGGACCAGGGTGGGACCCCAGGGAAGTTGCAGTTATCTGTGGATGGGAATGGGAGGAAGAAGATTCTTTGAAGAGACAGAATCCAACAGGATCCACAAAAGAGCTCTGGAGACTCAGAAACCTATATTCCAATCCTGCCTTGGCCACTGTGTGACCCTGGGCAAGGCATTCCTTCTCTGAGCCTCAGTGACCTCATCTGTAAAAAGGGAATAATAAGTTATGGAACTTAAGGGCAGCTGAGGAGCTGATGTGTAGGTCATGTTCAGCACCCCGGTGCCACTGGGCAGGCTCACACCTTCAGAGTGGAGGATCAGCTCCTGGAGGGTGCCTTCCAAAACCAAAATCCTAACCATTCCTCTCCTAAACTAAACTTTCGCAGGACTTCCACAGGACCAACCATGACCCCGACTCTTTAGCCTGGGACTTAAGGCCTTTGAGAACTGGTCTCTGCTGACCTTTCCAGCCACCTCTCCCATCTGACTCTTCACCCTACAGTAACTGCCTGTAGACTCCTGTACACACTAGTCTGTTTCTTGCCTCTGTGCATTGTATATTCTCTGCTTACCACCTCACATGCCCAACTACTCTCACCTTCCTCAACTGGGGAACTACCCAGACTTGGGGCCCAGGTCAGATGTCTCCTCCAGAAAGCCGTCCTTGATCCTCCAGCTAGGTTGGAGCCTCTTCTGGGCCCTGTATTCTTGGTACTTAGAACCCTCGTCCCACCTTAGACTGTCATGCTCTGTATCTGTCCCCTCCTTTCCTCTCCATAACTCTGGGGGCTCCTGCAGGGCTGAAACTGCATTTCACTCATTTCTGTGTTGCCAGCACCCCACACAGCAGTGAACTGAGAGCCACAGCAGCCCACTATCTCTCTCTCCAGCCTTCAACTTCCCCAGTGAAGGTCTGTCTGCATTGGAGTTCCATGTCATTATGAAGAAGAGTAAACTAGAGTGTATAGGCTAAAGACTTAGATTTCATCCTGAAGGCAATAGGGAGCCAAGGAGGTTTATGAGCAGAGGAGATCCATGGTCAGAGAAGCATTTCAGAAAGATCTCTCTGGCTGCAGGTAGGAATGGGTTGAACAGTGTCAAGTGCAGGAAAGTCAGGGCATTTGTGATGTTGACATCAGAACCATCCTAGCCATTGTTTAAACTCTGAGTTAGAGTAAACTACCCAACTACAGTTGGGTAATCAGGCCTGATTAATAGCCCTGCCCCTTTGACCAAACACTTTCCCCTAAGCTCTCAGATGCTTTGGAATCTGGGAATTTGGGGATGCTTAGGACTCTCCCTCTCCCAGGGGGAACCAGCAGACCTGCAATGGATCTCATCTTAACTCTGCTCTCCACTTGTTGGGTGATCATGGTATAGTTTCTGCTCTGCCAGCCTCTAAAAGGAGCCCAGAACCAGTAAGGTCCTACATTTAGGAGTGTGTTGGCAGGGAGGCCCTGGAACAGGCTTGTTATTCTTTCTCCTCCTCTGTCTGCCTTGGGCTATTCTAAGGTCTGGTCAGAGGGGCTGGGGGATCACAGTGGACAGTCTTCAGAAACGGCTGCCACGCTGGGCTACAGAGTGAGGCTGTAGCTCCTCTGTTCCTGTCCCACTCCTGTCTAGGCTATACTGAGCTCTAAGGCTTCTGGATCCCCTAAGAATCATCTAAGAGTGTTAGGCCATCACCAAGGCCTCATGAGTGATTTTGTGTCTATAGTCCTTATTAGAACTCTCATTATGTCTCTCTAGGTGTCTATTTTGCCATCTGTCAATTGGGAATGAGGAGCCTTGCCTCTTCAACTGCAAAGTGCAATGCTAAAGGGAGTAGTGTGATACTCAGAGACTTATTATAAATGCATTTTGGAGACAATACTAGAACATGGGTGCAATAGCAAGGGATTGTACTGATTATTAGAATTTAATCATTGATTAATAATTAACCCCATTAATTATGATATAGTACATACATGTTTAACTATACATAGAATACATATATGTATAATCATGCATTAAATTCTTAGCCCCATGCTTATAAGCAAGTACATAATATTACTTATCGTACATAGTACATTAAACCCATAATGGTACATAGCACATCCAAGTCAAATCCTTTCTCGAGTTCATGCATATCACCTCCACTAGTCAACACACTTAATCACCAAGCCACGTGAAACCATCAACCCGCTAGACAGGTACTCCTCTTCTCGCTCCGGGCCCATTAAACTTGGGGGCGACTAATTTAATCATTTAATCATTCCCCTCTGCAGAGAAAGCTTACTAATAACAATTTATAAAAATTCCTCATTTTATCATCCAATAGCCCTGTGAGAGAGGAATTGTTATCTCCATCTTGCAGATGATGAAAGAGAGGTATAGAATATATTTTACCCAAGGTCACTAAGCAAGGTGAAATCGGGGACTCCTGTCTACGGTCCCAGCATAGCCTTCCCCATCCAAGACAGAAACCCCATCAAAGTGAGGCCCAGTCCTCTGGATTCGAAGCTGAAGGAGTTTTGACTCCTGCCCCAGGAACCTGTCTTTGGGGTTTTCTTGTGGCTCTGATTACCCCATTGCTGTTAAGATAATGACTGCCCATGGGACCAGAGAAGCCTTGCTGATCTTGGGAGGAGATGGAGAGATGCTCCTAATGGCATTTTCCTCTCCTCAAAGTGCCTTCTATATAGCCCCGTCTGCTGTACCCTTTGGGCCATACCTTCCTCTTGGGCTACCTTTGGGTCCTTAGGCCTGGCCTCTTCCTATCACTGAGCCCTGATGTGGGGAGGCTGACTGTGGAAGCCCATTCTCGCCTCTTTACTCATCTAGAGGCCTGCTTCAGGATGAGGCCAGGCCATTCCTGCATTCTCTCTCTGTCCACATCACCCAGCACACATTTGGCACAGAGCAGATGCCAGTGAGTATTTGGGAAAGGAATGACCATGAAAAGGTAGGCACACAATACAGGAAGAGGGTCTTTGCTCTGTGGAGAGCCATAGTTGGTTCTTGAGCTGAGTTCTATTCTATCACCCTGTCTCCTAGGCCTCAGTCATTCCTGGTCCAGGATGAGTAAGTGGAGTTTCTGCTGGGAGAGTGGGCAACCTGGCCCTCTCCCCTATATCCTGCTCCTGTCATTGCAGCTCCCCAGAGAAGGAACCTGGGCAGTGAAGCAAGGGAAGAGGGCCTTCTTGAGACTCTTCTGCCATCTGGCAAGAGCCTCCTGGTGTTCATGTGGCTTCCTAGTGAGTGCCCCAGCTTGCAGGAGGACTCTTGCCACAGCCGGGCTATGGGCAGAGAGGGATGCTCCCTTCTTGCAGGAAATCTAGGGCCAAGGGACATACTTCTGTCACTGCCCTGTTGTATGTATAGTCTCCTCCTTGGTCTCTCTCCTTCCAGACTCCCTAGTACCACACCCCTTCTGTGTGGCACCATCTGTGTAAAGGTCAACTCTGGCCATGTTATCCCCTTTTAAACACTGCCATGGCTCCTTGTTTTCCTCAGAATAGAGGCCAAACTCTTCAGCCTGGCATTTGAGCCTTTTCATGTGAGTTACTCAGGCCCCCACACATTCTATGTCACCTAATCCTCCACACCAGCCACGCACAATCTCCTGGCCTTTCCCCAACAGGCCACATTCTCATACCACCAAGTGTATACACGTGTCTCTTCTGCCTTTGGTGCCTTCCTACCCCCCCCCCCCTTTTTTTTCTTTTGAGACAGAATCTCACTCTATCACCCTGGATAGAGTGCCATGGCGTGATCATAGCTATCAACAACCTCAAACTCTTGGGCTCAAACGATCCTCTTGCCCCAGACTTCCAAGTAGCTGGGACTACAGGCACACACCACCATACCCGTCTAGTTTTTCTATTTTTAGTAGAGATGAGGTCTCGCTCTTGCTCAGGCTGGTCTTGAACTCCTGAGCTCAAGCAGTCCACCCACCTTGGCCTCCCATGTGTTAGGATTATAGCTGGGAGCTAATGCGCCTGGCTTCACCCATCCCTTTTTCTACCTGACAAATTCCTAATCAT
Source organism: Loris lydekkerianus (assembly GCA_963574355.1). Lineage (NCBI taxonomy): Eukaryota > Metazoa > Chordata > Mammalia > Primates > Lorisidae > Loris > Loris lydekkerianus. The sequence goes on from CAUYPK010022459.1 coordinate 59,452, forward strand.
TTATTACCTATATACTCGAGTATAAGCCTACCCCCTTAATTTTACCCTAAAAACTGGGAAAACTTAGTGACTCGAGTATAAGCCGAGGTGGAAAATGCAGCAGCCACTGGCAAATTTCAAAAATAAAAATATATACCCAAAACAATTACAATAATTGAGGAATCAATTACAAGACTTTACTGCCTTAAATGGGGTTTTCACTTAATTAAATGTGTCATTAAATATTGTGGGTTAAATAGTTCAGTGGAATAC